>AWWV01011762.1:0-78733 GCA_001974805.1 Corchorus capsularis | reverse complement strand
TGAGGGAAATTTTGTTATTTATTTATGTTATAGCAGTGATCTAATCTATATATTGTGTTTCTAGCTTTAAGATTTATTAGATCAATTAAAGTTTTAAGATGAACTATGTGTATTCTAGTACTTTAATTAACTCGATTGACTTTGATATATGGTATAAACTATAACGTAGCGTGTGTAGAACTCTGGGGACTTGGCTTTATGAAAGGTAAGGATTATATTACTTTTAAAATAAAACATTTAATAAGAAATAAGTTGGCTTTATGAAAGGTAAGGATGATATTACTTTTAAATAAAATATTTAATAAGAAATGGAGGGGAACCCTAGCCGCTCCCCTCTCCCCTTCTCCTTCTCCCCTTCTCCCTCTCTAGTTCTCGTTGGTGTTTCGACTACTCCTCCTCCTTCTTGGTTGTCACGCCAAGGGGGAGGATGAGGATTTGATTTTTGTTTTCAATAAGGGATTCAGATCTATAGTCTAAAAATCTGATCAGTTTTATTTGAGTTTGTTTTGAGTCAGTTTGAGTCAGTTTGTTTTTTTAGTCAGTTTCGAGTCTAATCTCAGTTCTTTTTGAATCTGAGTTATCCAGTCTGAATTTTATAATAGTTCTAAGCATGATCAACCTTTTATTTATTCAGATCTGTGGTAAAATCGTTGTAATCCTTTTCTTTTGGGTGCCAAGGAAGAGATATGTTCATTGAATCAATCATTTAATCATCGTTGATCAAAGCGTTTTGTTTGGAAGAACAAGCGACAACGAGGGAGTGATGGGCGTGATAGCGAGACATCAACATGATTCACGACAGGTGTTTTGGATTTTCAAGGAAGATCCAGTTTTTCCGGTGCAAAAAGTAATCGATTACGTAGTTTTACTGAGATTTGATGTAATGAGGGATGATATTCCTTAAATTATTGTAAAATCAGTTACATGAATGAAAGTTATCTATTTTTCAAAAAAAAAAAACTAGATCGTGTGCTTATATATATTCATTCTGGCAGCAACAATTTAGATTGTGACGGTTTCATAATAATATATATTCTTGCTTGAATTGCTAGTGATGAGTAAGAAATATTGAGCATTAATTTTTTTTTTTTTACTTATAAACATGATATTAAAATGGACTATACAATAGGAGTAAGTCATCTCTTTTACCATAATCCCATCCCGCCTATCCCAGGTTTTGAACCCTGGATCTCATATAAGAAATCTCAAGCTCTTAACCATTGGGTGTCCCCTTGGGGACAATATTGAGCATTAATGGTTAATAATGTGTTTATAATAGGATTACACATAATAATAAACCTCTTTTTCATATTATATAAATGTTGAGCACTACCAAATTAGAGGCCAAGGCCCACTTACCATTTAAAACTCAAAACCAACTAAATGTCCAAGGCCTCACCTATATAAGATAATACCTAACGTATGACCTATCATAAGTTCATATACTCTCGACTCCGACTACACTAAAAAAGGACCTTACTGACTTGATCCAGGGGGACCTCTTACTCACGGTTTACTCTATTTCAAGCCACTTAGAGCTCGATCTTAGGCTACGACATATTTTGACATCGACAATGAATTTTATCTATCCATCTCAAGATAGATGTCTCTATCTCTTAAACAAAAAAATATTAAACTCTAACCACTGAAATATCATATTAATTACTAAACAATGTTACTAAAACAACAAATTCACTAATGAATCAGCAAAGATAGAAGATAACATAAATGTGTTAATTAGTGATAGATTCTACTTTGTCTTGCATGACATAAACTCTTTGTTTTTACTTGAGTTTTAATTTTCTTCTTTCTTTTCTTTTTGCCATTCTTATATTCTCACCTTGTCTTGGCCTCCAAACAGAGCCAATAGGATGGAAACAAAAGGTGAGTACATTTTTTTAACCATATATATATATATATATACTTATTTTCTTCAACTGCGAGTCTACATACTGTTTGCTTCAAAATTTGAGGCTGTTTTTAGTTTGTGGGTGAACTCAAGTTGTTGTCATTCATGCCATGGTCCATCTCAATCCCTAATCAACAAGCAATCTCATAATCACTTTTAAAGTTTGAAACTTCAAACTTGCCTAACTTCACATTCAATTCTCCTTCTTTTTTGGCCTTTCTTTTATTCTTACTTACACTTTTTAAATCTACCAAAGCCAGAGTTCACAGGTTAAGCAGCTATCGGCGCCCATCAGCCATGGATCTTTAACAGAAACGTTTGGGGAAATCTGGTGGATGTCCTAACCTCCTAATCAAAGTACCATTAATATTTATAATTAAATACTTATTTACTAAATAAGAGAATAAACTAATTTATTATATGTTATGTTAAATTATGTAATCTTATATTCATTTAATTTAATAAAAAATTTCTTAGCCCATTTATTAGCTTAATATATTGTTATCCATAGAATTGGGTTTGAATTATAATTTTGTTTTGTTTGTTATGAATTGCGTGATCATCATTAAAGTTACTACTTACTTGCTAGTTGCTAGAGACCCCACGACGAGTAAGAAGAAAGTTGACAGATTGTTTTGGATATTTCCATCTAATTCGAAGAATTTGGACTAGGCCGGTTGGCCCAGACCGTCTGGTAAAGAATAAGATTTGCTAGAGATGGACTCTTGGTCCATGGGTACACTTAAAATCAGTGGTAAATTAGGGCCCACTTCAGTGAAATTAACAGTGTTTGAGGCAGACAGACTGCGGCAAAAGGGAGAAAAAACAAAGCAAAGACAAGGATATATTCTTGTTCTTGGACTCTAAAATTAAAATCTTCCATCCCCTCATTATTATTTTTTTTAAATCAGAAATATTACAATATATATATATATTAGATATTAGCTTAGAACGAAATACAAATTGTTCAACTGCATCTTGCAGTAGTAAATTAATATCAAAAGGAGGGTAATCAAAAGATAAAAATGCCTACTTAAAATCATTACAACTCGCATTGTTTTCATGTCTAACAAGTGCATCAGGCATCAACACAACCATTCCCTTCTTTATAGATGTGCTGGATTTTTGTTTCTTCAAAGTGCTTAAGCAATGACATGCAATCATTTATCAAAAGAATCATATCTAAGGTTGTAGCAGTCACTACATTAGATCACCCTCCCCTATAAACCTCATCCGGTGTCCTTTTCCTTTAGTAGTTGAAATCAGAACAGAAAATATTAGATTGGTTGAATCGATGATCTGATTATAGAATTCATTTAATTTACATTAGATTAGATAAGATAAAAAATCGATCCGTTCAAACTTAATTCTGATCATTTTCAAATCAACTTTCAAAGTTTACATAACACCATCGAGTGAACAAAACTTTATGACTTACATTTGAATATAGGTATATAGTACTTGTAAGCAATTTCAACATTTAAAATAGATATCCTATTGGGTATTCGGATGAGGATCACACACATCAGCAAAAAGTGCATTGAACCATGGGGCTAATGAAGGGCCAAGGCAAGATTGAATTTGACACATCAGCAAAAGTACTAAATGGGTCCATAAGGAAACATGAACATTATATATATATTTTCATCAAAACAGCTTGATGTTTCAAGAGAGATGGGAATTGTGGCTAACTTTGCACCAATGAAAAAAGGGGAGAAAATAAAATAAAAGAGAATTGAGGGTAGCCATAAGAATTGTAAGTTATCTCAAATTGTGGATGAGTTTGCCACATACACAAAATAAAAACCTTATTATAGCTAACCATTAAGTCTCCATCTTTCTATATTTTGTGGCCATTGATATTTGGTAGGTCCTTTGTCAATACCATTAAAACAGTGCTTTTACTCTCTGTGTGGGCCAAAAAGTGAGAATTCGTGGGCCTAAAAAGTGCAAATTAATGATCTTTTGTGAACTTTTAAAGGAAATTGGCCCATTAATTTGTTCTTTATTGGGTATATATATTTTGCTAATATTAGCCAAGAAGGCAACATTGAATTTATTCGGGAAAGATCTTGCCAGACTTCAGTTCAATCAAATCCACTTATTCATCATTTATTGTAATGAAATTTGATTTTATTGAAAAGAAAAATAAAATGAAAAAAGGAGAGCCATCATTGTCATAAAATGTATTCTTTTCGAAAGTAGATGGTGGATATGATTTCTTCGAGCCAGTGGAGTTCGAATTTAATCATTTCATGATATATTTAAGTTGTTAAAGTTATGAACTTGATCAATATAATTAAAAGAATCAACACTTTATCAATAGATTATGTGTTGTTGAAAAGAGAAATTCAGAAATTAATTAGAATTCGAAGTCTGAATTTAATTTGCGGAAAATCCAACTAAGAGTCTAAGATGAGTGCACCTTATAAACTTATAGAGTATAATTCATGTTCTTGGGTTTATTTTATTTTTGAAAACCAGAAAGATTAAAGATTACATCTTAAAACTCTAAGGATAGGCGATCCGATCCCTCTATTATCAGCATGTAAAACATCCAATATCTCATGCGGTGGATGACGATAGACAATGTAATCATCATTAATGGAGCACCCAACTTGAATAACTTGTCATACTTATGACTAATTATACAAATATCTTCTTTACTGATTTGGAACAAATTGGCCTAATACCACCAAAATTTTTGTACAACTTCGTACATTCAATGGATATATATCCCTTACGAAATGAGAAACCAAAAGAAAAAGAGTCCAAAATGTTTTTTTTTTTTGGCCAAGAGTCCAAAATGTTTAGCTAATTGCTCAATCCACCAATTAAGTTTATTATATACGAATAAAAAAATGTTTAATGATGCTTTCAATTCACAGATACCTAAACAAAAAATTAAGATTTGTTTATTGATTATATTTTTAGGCTCATCAATTATTGTGCGGTCAAAAACGGTAAACATGATGATGTTTTGCCAAAGTATTTTTAATTTAAAGTAATAATATGATGGATTATTTGGGTTTGCACCAAATTGGAAAAGAAATGATTGATAGAAATTTATAATATTATATATCTCAAGGGGTTCAATGGGGAATCATGGATTCTTATGTCTAAATCAACGTGAATTTATTTAATCTCTCTTATATTTTAAGTTATCATATAAGTTGTTATGTACATGATGAACTTTGCTTAGGCTAATGGCGGTGTTAATTATCGTCATTATGATGTAACGTAAGCACATAAAACATATAATTAGGAAGAAAAGGTAAGGTATTATGACTAGTTTGAGTTAATTTGAGCTGATAAAAAAATATCAAATAAATGTATAATATTGCTCATAATGCAAGTGGTTATAAGCATAGTTGAAAACTTAAGTTTACCATTCACTTCATTGGAAAAAAAAATCTAAAATCAAATAATAATGATTGATAATTTGAGTTTCTGTTTTCTTTTGCATGATCATCTACTATATCATAGACATCAAAATTAGTCAATTTTCAACAACTAATCTATAAATATAGACATAAAAATGTCTTAATCTCTTCTAATATGACATCCCAACCAATCTTCATACGTCTTTGTTTAATGCAAATAAAAGCTTGATCCAATCCTCTTCTAAATTAGTGGAATCTAACTATCTAAGAATATCATTTGTTATTTCCCCCTTGGCAGCCCTTAGGATAATTGTTGCACTTTATAATGTGATCACGGCGGTGTTATCCCTATAATGACATTGACATATAACAAAAATTGGATAAAATTTGATTATCTAGTGGATTAGAATTCATATTTGATATGAGTCACCATCTTATAAAGTACTACTACTATATAATAATTCCATTTTTAATCTCTTACGAATCTTTTATAAATATATCCCTCAATTATTAGTTCCTTTCTCTTTTTTATTTTTCTTTTTAATTGAAGTTGTAGAATTTGAATCCTAATTATCAAGAACTAATAAAGGGTCAAACACTATACCAACAGATTACGTAATAGTCCACCCTTGATTGTCAATTTTGCTTGTACGAATAAACATATTTGATCCATGAGACCGTAGCAAGTAACAATTTATTCAACCACTACTTTCTACAAAAGTACTGAAAAAATATCAAAACCCAACTCCATGTTTTGGACCAATTTTGTTAAAAATCACGAATAGATTAAAGAAGATGATGTATGTTTCTGTCATGTAATTTGTGTTGATTTCGATGTGATCAAATCAAATCCATGTTCTTAACGTGGTGCATGATATGTAAACTTGGGGTCAATGTCAAAAATTGAGGGATTTAACCACCAAAATCCCCCCCACAAAGACATTACTGTTTGTTAATGGCTATTTTGAGCCCAAAGTTAGTGAGTGACCCTTTGGAAACCCTTCCTTTTTACGTCTTGGACCACTTAACCAAAATGGGTCCTTTCCCATGTTTGTTATATATGCAACCTAATGCTAACGCAGCTTTCAATCTTTGAGAGAGACGTGAGCCTTGTGGGAAAACATTGAGAAAAAATTGTCATGTAAAGGCGGCATGTCTAGCAATTTCCTTGTCATAGCCAGATAGATGGTTTCCTTCATCTTCACTTAAAAAGATTTTAAATTAAAGAAGTAATTATTGAAAGATTGAAACAAGGCTACTGCTAGTAGTCGTTTATGACTTGAACAAGTTCTTTAATTAATTTTAACTGGAAGATGATTGATGAATATTGATGAGGATGACAACTCACCTTATCCCATTGTAAAAGAGTAGTTGCATTGCTTTGTTTCCTTCTACTTATCACCATTTCTAAATTGCTGCCTTAGCCTAGCCTTTCTGCTAAATAATTAGCACTTTTAGTAGCTATCCCTTTCATCTCCAAATATGGCATTTTCGTGCAGCTCTGTGTGAAGAACCGAAAGACGCAGGAGAGTTTGGGTTTGAATCAAACAATCTATCAATGGACTAGCTAGTATTCAATTGTTAAAGAAAACTATATATTTTGTTAATTTAATTTGGCTATATTTGTCTTTAAAGAACATGTTTGCTATGCAAGAAAACTACTAGTAACTACATCACTGGAGCTTATCTCTATAAGTTAACCCAAAGATGGTACAAAAAATCCCAAGCATAGTTACATCTGCAGTCATATATGCTTAGTGCCCAACCTATGCATAATTTGATAATACCTTATTTAAAAATCAGAACATAAATAAAGGGGACCCAAGAAAATTATGACTCTTTGAACCCATTCCTCCTTATCAATTTCGGGAGACTAACCTAGCAATAGCATACCATCACCAAATTTCCTTATTTTTGTTTGGGATTTTCAAATTCAAAGTAAGAATTGAATCTGAAGTCGTACATCTCTTCCACACATCTTCAATTGAATCAAACCGATGGACATCTAAACAGGGGCGAACCGTAGTGGAGGCTTAGGGGGGCCTTGGCCCCCCAAAATTTTGAAAATTTACTTATCGTACACATATATTTACATTTTTATCAAAAAAATACATATATATTTACATATAATTTATGGAAAAAATTTGAATTGGCCCCCCCAAAAATAGTTGTATTCAATTTGGCCTCCCAATCTCATGTTTCAAGATCCGCTCCTGCATCTAAAGAAAATTGAATTAAATAAAGTGTTTGTGGCATTTCGAGGATCAAATGACACATAATTATTATATTTGGCAATGTGATCATATATTGTAAGATAAGATAATATAAGGGCCCTTTCAGTGATGTTGGTTTGAAGCAAATTCCTAACAATTAGGCAAAACACCCAATCTTCCTTTGAGTTAGGATTGCCACAAACTGAACAGAACACCCCTTCAAAAGAGCCATATCCAAAAAAAAAAAGGAAACCCTCTAGAAAAACTTGGTCCTACATCATCCGAGTAAACAAATTTATGTGTGTGGGCAAAATTTCCTTGTAGGAACATGGGGGGCTTTGTTGTTTAGTTAATGCTCTCTGTCTTTTCATGGCCTTCCAATAAAATTGAGTCATTTCTCAATTTGCATCCTCCAAATTTTACCTTATCTCTACATTTATGGCCCATTACAGATATTCACTCAACTCAACTGCTGCTAAGGTTATTTGAGGATGCCAATTATATGTAAAAAAGCCCTTAGAGCTGTTGCTGACCAGGAATTTGCTCATGCACATATCCAACCCCTTATCTATATGTATATTCCACAATTATTGTGATTGTCCCCCACTTGGTACCTATGAACATGCATTTTGACTTCATCTTTGAAACTAACTACTTCACAAGGCTACAAGATAGTTAAGATATACCTTATATTGTCAATTACTCTAATTTACTATGTAGGAATGAGTAAGGGCCTGTTTGGATGATTCTTGAGCATATCACTTAATTAACTTCCCATTTCTTGAAAGGGTAAATTAAAATTGAGATATTCATGGTTTTAACTTTATTCACTAACTCACTTTTTTTTGGGGAAGAGAGAGAACTGTTTTCTTTCATTGCTAGTGCCATAAAATGAAAAATCAAAGCAAATTGAAGAATGTTCAGAAAAAAAAAAAAAAAAATTAATGAAGAAGCTAGAAAAGTGGCTGGGCTGGGTTGGTGCTTCTAAAGGGAGAAGCTAGGAAGAATTAAAGGACCCAAATAGGCCGTGGGCTATTTTGGGCTTGATGGGTTGCTCGGCGTTCCAAGAACCACAATGACGAATCCCATGGGCTAAATACTATAATAGAGTCGGCTTTAGTGGTGGGTTAGGCCCAGATCATCTAAAGCACCTAAGACCGACGTTTACTTTTTGATTTTGGTTAAATAAAAATGATTTCACATTTTTTTGGGTTAAGATTAATCATAATAAAGTACTCCCTCAGTCCCATTTTATATGTCCTTTTTAGGTTAAAATTTCCTAATTTTGACCTTTAATTATAAAAAAATTATATAAAAATAAATTTTAAAAATTATGTTTTTATTAAGTTAAGTCTTAAACTTTTTAAAATATATTTTTTGAAAATTATATTGTATATATATATTTTGCAGTTAAAGGTCAAATGTACCATGTATGATTAGTTTGACCAAAAGGGACAGATAATATGGGACGGAGAAAGTAACTAACAATCATTTGATTCGGTACCAAAAAAAAACAATCATTTGATTGATCATTTATATTGGACCATTACTGATTAGTGATTACACACTTCATTTGTTTGACTGCATGAATTGTTGACAAAAATTTGGATCATCCAAACTCCGAAGTACAAGTTTTTATCTTTTCGTGGATTAGTATTAGTATGTATACAATATTTTTGCTTTGATTCTAAACAAGTTACAATATCCACCGCACAAAAAGGAGATGATATAAACAAAGTCAACTTCTGGAAACCATTGAAGAGTCAATACGAATATATGATGCAATTATGGATATGTGTTGACAAATTGTTCAACGTTTTGAGTTTTTGTTTACAACATTTTCAAAGTAGGTACACATATATATGGGTGACATTTCATGCTAGGAATTACAAATTGGCCAACATATAACCAAACAAATCCAATATAAAATTAAAACTAAACCTCACACGCCTGATAGGACTTGAATCAAGAACCTTTAAATTCCAAGACCTCACCATTAAATCAAAGTATCATTCATGTTGTGCATGCATATATATTTTTTTGGTACTGAGATTGTTAAGGATCGAACTCTACTGAAACTAATTAAGACCAGTTCAACACTTTACCATCAGATTAAATATTTGATGGTGTTGTGCATGTATATCACTATTTGAAAACAGTTTGAACATGATTAATATTTGAGCAATAATCTATGCATATTTGTCATGACTCTATGGTGAGTGGCAAAGAAAACTCTCTTTATAATTTGCAAATCATCGCTTGCATAGCATGCAAGCAAGATTGCCCACCAATCATGGCAGAAAGAGTAAGAGAAAAACTACAAGGTTTTGACTTTGCTCTCTGATCAGCTTAAACAAATGGGCGCCTTGAAATAATAACTACCATCTGATGCTTGGAGAGCAAAAGAGGCAAGTTATTCAACAATATATACTTTTGTCGTCACTAAAAAGTTTGTCAACATTTTGGGCTTTGGATCATTGGATGGACCCCCCAAATTGCATCTCAAATTAACTCTAGAACATCAAGAATATATATTGCACGTACGTAGTAGCTCTTTTCTACCGTCACTGTCATATTATTATCAGTGGGGAAATGAAGCCTAGCTATAATAATTCATTTATATTTAATGGTCAAAAAGGATTCCCATTGTCAAAGATTCAAAGTGCTACGCATCAGTCTACCACTTTATTTGATATGGCAAAGAGGAAGATTATTGGTATCCCAACATTTCACTTTCTTCTCTGGTTGTTCATTGCCTGACCATTTTGCTAAAAGATGGATATTAATTAAATGTAGGGGTTTTGAACGAAAGGGCGACGTTTTCTCCCAATTATTAAGCAAACAGCCCTGTTAATTAGGGTGTGGATTTCATCTTATTAATTTTTAACACTACATATATGATCCCTTAATTATTAGCATTAATATATTTGTACGGCCGAAACACCACACATATATATATATATATATATATATATATATATATATGCCAAATGTGCCATTGGGTAGGCAAGTTTGACTCGATCTGTTCTTATATGTATAATTTTTTTTATAGAATAATCACTTTCATTAATCAATAATCAGAGAGATAATCAGAGATTACAAACACCGGGAGAAATAGTCCCGCACTACACGATTATCGTGCTAATACATTGGCTTCCCTATTTACAAATTATTTCTAATTTCACTATCTATAACTACCAGCATACTAAATACATAAACAAATAAATTATAAAGAAAACTCACAATTTCGTGAGAGTAACTCACATTCCGTGAGAGTAGAACCCAAGACCTCATGGTTCAGGTATACTGGAACTAAGAGTCCAGCACTCTTATATGTATAATTTATCATCATCCCATGAATGTTGTATATATATAATTATACCATACATATATATTATATATATATATATATATATACACTTTAAGACTTAAACGTTCAGTTGTTTCCGATACAATGTAGCCTGACTTAGAAGTTTTAATATGTTTAGATAAAAATAGGAGAGTAGTTAATCGTTTAGTGAGTAAACAGTCTGATTGTACTTTTTCTTTTACTTTATAATAATATGATCTAATCTTGTCGTTTTGATAGCGAAAAAAAATTATATACTTTAATATATATATAACACGCAAATTAAAAAATATATAGGAAACATCATGCATAAATGCATGATGCAAAGTTTCTTATTCTCTTATATTTATTCAATAATGAACAGAACATGAAAAAGCTTACAATATGATGGAATACATAAGCTATTCTACATATTCTTTCACCTATTATTTTATGTATGTATTCATGGACACATTAATTACTATTTCCAAATGATGTTTAAGCCTTAACAAAAGGGTATATTTCATATCTAAAGTTACAGCTACCCCCAACAACTCTGCCTCCTTCTTTCCCATCACAGCAACTCGGAAGCTCACCAATAATGGAGTCAAGACACTTCTTACAATCACTGCTAGAAATATCCCGAGTACACTGAGTCAACCCATAAAGCGTCGTATTTCCATAGAGCTCCGTCTCTTCCGTAGCATACAATTTGGGACTTTCAGAAGCTTCCTCAGCGAGTTCACTCAACATTTCCTTCGTCTTCTTGTTAAACAACTCGGGCTCACTCACAACATTCAAGTTCCACATGTAAAACCTGTTTTCATAATCTATCTTCCCGAAGAAATCGGTGTTAGAATACTTCAATAGACAGTTATCGTACCAGATTATTGCCCCTTTGTCGGAAGGGCAACGTTTCCGTATTTCGCTTCCAGCTTCAACGATGCAGGTCTTGCAATCAGAACTTGACACGTCACCTCTGCAAAGAGTGAGGCCATAGGCTTTGTTTGGGTTCTCGCCGATTGAACCGGTTCCGAACCCGGACGAAGGAGCTTGGATTGAGAGATAACCGACGAGTGTGTTTAAGTTTGCTTCGTACGGGTCATAGGCTGAGAAGTTTCCGGCGGAGTTTAAGCAGAAATGGAAAAGTGGGTCGACTCCAAAAGCTGATTGGAAAAGGAAAGCTAAGGTTAGAAGGTGAAAAATGGAGGGAAATCTTGAGGAAGACATTGTTGATGATGAGTGAAGTAAGTAATTATTAGCTGTTGTTTTTGTTTTTTGGTTGAAGATTAGGAGTTTACGAAGGTGTTATTTATAGGGAAAATTTTGAGGTGTTTTTTGACCAAGGTTGAGATCATGATATTGACCTTTTCTGTTCTTTCTACTCTGTTTTTTTCCCCTTTTTTTCACTGTACAAGAAAGGTGACAAGAAATTTTCAATTGTGGGCTGCGGCGCTTATATATATATAAATAAAATTGTTTAATTTAATGGGTAATTAGTTAAAACCGTACTTATTCAACTATATGACATAGATGCCACTTTACAATTTTGTATAGATTGTCACTTTGCACTCAACTTTTTATTTTTATCCACGTGACATACCATGAAGGATCCGTTTGTCCTACCGGATAGAGGGTGCAACATGACACAAAAATATACCTTCAGGGTGCTTTTTGATTAAAATAAAAAAAATTAGGTGTAAAATGACAGTTCGTATAAACTTAAGGATGCAAAATGACATTTATGAGATTCAACACTATCATTTGATCATATATGCAGGATTAAGTTAGTGGGAATTACTATATAGAATAAGAACAAATTAAGTTCAAAATATCTGATCCAATTAATTATCCTTCAAAATGAGCTCCTTGATCATCTTACTTTTTTAAAAATCTAATAGATGATTAATTAGTGGAACTGGAAACACATGCATTGTTCGGTTAATATGAGTTGAACTTCACCTAAACTTGACACTATAGAGGGTTAAGATGAAAAGAGAAGAAGCAATAATGCTTATGCTGACATTATGTTTTGATTAGTTAATTTGCATCAAATTAGCTTCTAAAGACATGCGAATTGCAATACTAATTGGGTGTAAGGAATTATTATGTAGAAATTAATTATAAAATGATTAGTGGAAGATATCTTCAGGCATATTGAGTTTAATTCATGCAGCAGGTAACACGGTCATTCATATTATAATTAACATATGGGATATAATTACCTGGTAAAAAGATTATTTTAATGAAGTTGGCAAACTCTGAACAAAAGTTTTGTAATCTTGAACAGATTCAAAAGAATTAATCACAGAGTTTTTACAAATTCAATGGAGATTTCTTCAATATTGAAATGAAATGTTTGCAAAAAAAGAGACATTTTACGGTTTGCGCCACCAGATTAATGAACCTAATTTGCTATATAATTACTTTATCTAATACATTATTTCTAGATGATCGTTGACAAATATGTCTCTCCATTTTGGAAAGGTTCCTTAATTTGGCCTTTTCTAAGTTCTCTACAAAATTCATCAGCACAGCTTTGTTTCTCTGTAGAGTTTTTTTTTTTTTTTTTTTTTTTATCCCATCCGGTATTCAGGATATGATCCTGACTAATCCGAACCTGACTCACGCGCACCTGATTATGGTGGTAAGTTTCCCTAAAAGGATTTTTGTAAAAGGATTTTTCTTAATCTTTGTTTTATTTCAATAAACTACATTTCAGGCGGCGATCACATCACGTGAGAAGGAAGAATCCAAGTTTGACCCAAAGAATAATTCTAAAAATAGACGTACCAATTACCAAACGCAAGAGTTGACTGAGTTTACATCTCTCCTTTGTCAGCCATATGAATGCTTGTTTATGGATATTAATTATTATGAAGGCTTTTTGATACTAGGGTAGATTAATTCTTGGATACATTATTATTTGGACCGGATTTGTTCTGGTTCTGGACCCATAAGGGAGAAAAATCAAATTGTTTATGTAAGAAAAAGAAAAAAAAAAGGATTTTTGAGTTTTTAAAGATATAATAATATTAAGAATTTAATTAGGATAAGGCTGCATAAACATTTAGTATTATACGCAGAACAAATGTCAATGAGTCTATAAGAAATTTTGGATTTTAGAGGGAAGGAAATTCTAAACACTCTTTTATAGAAAAAGATTATTACAAATGCTTTTTCATGGTTCTTTGTATTTATGTTCATCAATTTGAATTTCACAACTCATCATACAAATGATTAATAGTACATTTATAGATACAGAAAAGCAAATGGCAAAAACTATAAAAATGTTGCCTAAAGATTATACAAGATGCTTCACTTTAACTCTTTTTGGGCTAAGAACATGTTGATGGAGGCTCTCTATTTGACTTGAGCCTGTTTGCTGGAAACAAAAAGTGTTCAACACCATCTTTATCTACTGTACTGGTTTTGGACCTGTTAAAGGAAAAAACAGACATAATTCATAATCAATGTATAAGACTGTGATAAAGAAAGACGAGAGAACATTCAACGAAATTCTGGCAATTTGCAAGGGTTTCTTCTACATGATCCATCTAAGGCAAAAATATACCACAACATTTATTTTCATGGTCCAAAACTGAGAGTCATCTTTCTTGAACAATAGGGTTACTTGGTTACAACCGGTCATTTTTTGCGTAAGTGTTGCACTGAAGCAGTCATGTTTTAGATCAGAAAAAGACTATGGCCTATTTTTGAACTTCCTAATCATTCTACAATGCACTTGCAACATGTAAGCTTTGCTGTTATGTGAAATCTCCTCCTACAATGTAAAAGTGAGGTGTAGCAGAGGTGGAAGATGGAAAGAGAAATACATAAGCTTGAGACATAACAAGCAGCTGTTTTTTGCACTCCAGATTAATTTAAACTTACCATTTACTTCCTTCAATATCATTTGTGTAGATGCACCAGTAGAGAATCCGAGCTTTGACATGAGTTTTTCCAAGCGATTCACGTTTGTCAGGTAGAGATAACCAATCTACAAAAATACACAATTAAAAATTTTAAACCAACTATTTGAAAGATTCATGACTTACAATTCAGATTGGCCAATAAAAAAAGATCAGGACTTTTATTGAACATATCAAATCTAAATGTTTTTTTTTTTTTTTGAAGAGATCAAATCTGAATGTTAAATAGTATAAGAAATCAATTAATTATGTACTAATATATACCAAATGTGAACTAGTAGGTGAAAATAACAAGGAAAATAAGAACTTTCATATATAAAAGATTCTAAACCAAACACTTTGTACCAAGTCACATACTAGAGTTTGGCACAACTTCCCTCAAAATGAAGAATTCAATACCAAATCCTTTGCGTAAACTATCAAACATGAAATAAACAATAACTATTTCAGAGTAAGAACAAAGAACTGGTATACTGACTAGTGTTTCCAGTGAAGATGCTCTATTATAAACTGCTGAACCGGCACGCTTTTTTGTCTTTGTTTTAGCTGAAGTAATATTCTTTCCCCATCGAAGAACATTCCTGCAGTAAAAAATGACCAAATAACAATTACAATTTTGAAAATATTTATATAAGAGGTTTAAATAGATAACTTCCAGAATGGGAAGATTTGGAGCAGCAGCATATATATGCATAATCATGCTTAAAATACCATGCAAACATAAGATTTTGAATCTCTAGATCTGTCTGACATGAGACCCACTGCCATGTTTAAATGCCTCTCGCCTTAGTTCAACCTAACTATTTGGTAGAAAACACACTGTCTGGGGTAGATTATAACTTGCATATATTGTATTCTTAACAAACTACATTATCCATTACTAGATAAACACCCTTAAGAGGAAATCAATCTACTAACAAAATTGCAGTTGTAAGATACCTCCCATTGAGATTCTGAGTTGATAATCAAAATCTAAAATTTCATTTTCTAAAGAAGCATGATTATTTTGTAGATTTGCGTACACATAAACAAAGTAAGGATAAAGCATGAAGAACATTTCCACTAACCTTTCGTCATTTGACAAGAAAGAATCATTAAGAAGTTCCTGGAGCAATGCATCCTAAAAGAAGCAAAAGAAGTTCACAAATATTAACATGAACAAATAACTCAGATATACTCCTCAAAGATCAATATGAACTCAGAAAAAAGCATACTTGTGCCTCACAGCGTACTACTGATGTAACACGCTCATTATATTCATCAATACTAAGTGGAGGAAACAAAAAATGCCTGCGCGCATAAAGCTGCAAATTACAAGAAAATTCAATTAACATTCTTACCACAATATAATCAACTCAAAAACAGAAATTGAGGTCATGCTATACATAGGACAGTATATTGAAAACATTAAAGAAACATGTTCATAAAACTAAGAAAATGAATAGTAATAATCAAATTATACTAAAACAACCTCATAAATGCAATCACCAATGTAAGCTAAAGTTGCAGCATTGAAAACCGAACGAGGCTTCTCCACTTTTGGTGGGGTAGGCACCCATTTCTCATATCCCATATAAGAGTCAGACTCATCCAAATTAACCTTTGAAGGCTTTACTTCTACAATTCCAAACCAAAAACGAGAGAACAAGTTAAAAGATGTTCAGAAAACTGAAAGAGAAATTAGGTGGAGGAAGAGAGGGAGATGAATTACCTTGAGTGGGGCGCTTGAGTATCTCGAACACCGATGGGTCGGTTCGGGTGGTGACAACGATAGGCGGTGAAGGTTTAATGTTGGGGCTGGGTTTTAACTTCCGTGGAGCGTTGGGGTTGTAAGAAGGTCTCTGTTGAGTGTCCCATGAAGCTCTCACCGCCGCTGGAACCGCCGTTGGAGATGGCGCCCATGTTAGATTTGCCATTTTTGGGTTCCCCGTTGGTTGGAAGAGCATTTCGGATGAGATTTTTCTCTGGGGTTTAAGGAAAAGGCGGGTGTTTAAATGGGCCTATTAAGCCCATTATTTATGGGCTTGATTGATAGCATATCTAAGGTACAACAGCTTAAAGCAGGAGGGTGAAAGGCGGTGATGGTGAGACATTAATGTATCCACGTGTCAGTTGATGATTGGCGGTTTAATAATTTTGCTCGTATCTTTAGCGCACACACAAAGCAAGAAGTACAATAGGCTCCAGCATGTAAGGGAAATGCTTTCCTTCTTTCTTTTTCTGTCTTCTTTCCTCCCAATCGGAAAAACAAAAATCTCTGTCGAATAAAAACCCTTTCGCATAAAACCCTAAATATTAACTAAACACAAAACGGAAATATTACTAATTCTTTGTTGGTTACATTAAATTTAAGTTTTGATAATCTCACTGACTGTAGCTAACAATATGAGTCGATATGATAGCCGCTCCGGCGATCCCACCTCTTACCGCGACCGTAGAAGGTAAGAATTTAAAATCTTTTGCATTATATAAAATTTTGATGTAATTCTCTCTCTTTTTATATATGTTTTAGTTCTTTTCTCATTCTGGGTTTTGTTGGGTTTATTTTAATGTAATTCGTTACTCTTATTTGTTCCTAAATTAGAGAATTGGAAGTGATTTATTATTGTTTATGTTTAGTTTTAGCTTTTTTTTAGCTGGGGTTTGCGTTTCTCTAGTTCAGCTTGGCTTAGAACTGAGTACTGATAAGTTTTGATTGAATTTGTTGCTGTCAAATGTTTCAATGAATTTTATGTTGTTTTAGTTACCCATTGCTCTAACATGATTAAATTCAAGCTCAAATATAGTTGCATTTTAGAAATTTCTACACAGTAGCATTGTGCCATTAGCAAAATCTCTTATCTAAGTTTGTAGAACTAAAAAGTCTGTTCATGCATAGTACTTTAAAGTTTCTCTTTGTTTAATTTTGCTTGTTGGTATAGTGAGTCAGGGTTTGGTGGGGCTTCAACATATGGTGGTTCAGTTCGATCCTCATCGAGCAAAAGGGATTATGATTCTGAACCTCCTAGAAAGTTGGATTTGGATGGGTTGACTCCTTTCGAAAAGAATTTTTATGTTGAATCACCGTCAGTGGCATCAATGTCGGAGGCAGAGGTGGAAGAGTATCGACGGCGGAGGGAAATTACAGTTGAAGGTCGTGATGTTCCAAAGCCTGTGAAGAGTTTCAACGATATGGGATTTCCAGGTAATTTGGGCTGTTTATTCTTTTTATTAGTCCAGCTGTTTTCTGCTTTAGGTATATTAATGATCTTCCCTTTTATTGTTTGTCTTTTAGAGAAAGTGGAGATGTAGGATTTATTGCATTTCTGACTAATTGCTCTTAAAAGCTTGATCTTGACCTCTTTCCTTGACGGATATTTATTGATTTTAGAAATCACATTTTTGCTGTAAAAGATGCATATATAATTTCTCACAATAGTGCCAAGCTTCTTAGTTAGACTATATAGTTAGTTATATGAAACTAGCCAGCATATTTTGCATATTATTTAATGAGTTTTTCTCTTCAGCAATTAAAATTCATAATTTCAGCATCAAATATGATGATTTGGGACACCATAAAACAGTTGATTGTGTAATTCTGTTAAGGAAATTCTTTCTTAGTGAGTAGAATACCAGTTGTTTGCCATCTTACCACCTAAAAATTGGTCACATCTCTTTGAGAGGAGAATATAACTGATGTCTGTCCTTAAATGCGTAACCATTTTGCCATTTGATTAGCTACCATTTTGGATTTTTTGTCCGCTTACTCGGAAATTTAAAACTTTTTGGTTCTGTATCATTTATTAATCAAACCGGACTATATTTTTTTATGCTAATAGAAGATGTTGACGTCATACTATTTGTTGGTAGTAGTTACCAAATTCTCACAGGGAAGTATTCATCTATTGCCTTTTACATGTCCTCCTTTTGAGCAGTGAAACAGGGTCATCTCAGACCTTCAGTTTCCTATCTTTGCTGATATTTTCTTGTTGCTTCTGGATGTTAAATCACCGGTGACTTACTGCTACTATTTTATGAATGAATTGTTAATCATTCTAAAGAGTAAATTTGTGATATGTAAATATTTTTGGGTTTTCTTAGTTGTATAGAGTTTTACTTTCAATGAGTTTGGGTATTTCTTTATCTTTTTTTTTTTTAAACTTTCAATGAGTTTGGATAAATGGTATTTTTTTTACTCCAGACTATGTACTGCAAGAAATCACAAAAGCTGGATTTGTTGAACCAACACCTATACAAGCTCAAGGATGGCCTATGGCTTTAAAGGGCCGTGATCTCATTGGTATTGCAGAAACTGGATCAGGGAAGACTCTTGCCTATTTATTGCCTGCAATTGTCCATGTCAACGCACAGCCATTTTTAGGTAAAAGAAGAACTCATTACTGTGATCTATACTTTTAAAGGGGAGGGAATAACACTTGACATCTTTCTATATATTTTCAGCTCCTGGAGATGGCCCAATTGTATTGGTTTTAGCTCCAACACGTGAACTTGCAGTTCAAATACAACAAGAGGCTGCTAAATTTGGTGCATCATCAAAGATCAAGAATACATGTATATATGGTGGGGTTCCAAAGGGACCACAAGTGCGTGATCTCCAGAAAGGTATATTGTAATTTGCTTGGTTTGACTGTTTAGGTTTGTTGTTGTTGAACTGCTTGTAGTCTTTTATACATGTTGGCTAAGTTTATGATGCTTTTCTGACATGTTTATTAGTGCTTTAAATAGTGAGTTATATTTGGTTTTTAATTGCTTACACTTGTTGCTAATGAATGTTTTAATTGTTTGTTGGAACAGGTGTTGAGATCGTTATTGCTACACCAGGGAGGTTAATAGATATGTTGGAATCACATCACACAAATTTGCGACGAGTTACTTATCTAGTCTTGGATGAGGCAGATCGGATGTTAGATATGGGGTTTGAGCCACAAATAAGAAAAATTGTTTCTCAGGTTTGTTTTGACCTTCTCTTTCATTTTGTTCTCTCTGTCTTCTCTGCCCATGCCATTTAAAGTTGTCATTCTTTTGCTTAAGTTTAGAAAAAAAAGTATGTCCTTTATTATCACTTTATGTATGAGAGCAATTCCTTTAGGGCAAATTGCTTATCTTCCCAACTACTGCTCTTTAATCTCTTTAATCACTTTATGTACGAGAGCAATTCCTTTAGGGCAAATTGCTTACCTCTTATGATACTCAAGTATTGCACTTGAAAGGAAGGGGATCTCAGAATTTGCTAGTTACACTTTTTGCTCAATTTATCCAAGTGATGTGTGGAATTTAACTCTTTATGGATGATAAGAGTGCTGATTTTAGGAGTCTAAGCTCATGTTTTTGAGGCATGAAAATGCTAGATGCTTTCCATTGGTTTGTAATGCGATGCAGCCTTGCATCCCTAAGGAGAAAAATGATTTGAAAGGGAAAATGAGGGGAGGAGTATTGTTAGTAAACAACTTTACCTTGGATTTAGCTAAGAGCGCATTCTTGTGCAGAAACACTAATACATGTGGTGAAATGTATTGGCACTTTCAGCCTCTTAACCACCCCGATTTCTGAGTGGTACTTATGTATATCTTTTATGCAGATCCGTCCTGACCGTCAAACTTTGTACTGGAGTGCAACTTGGCCAAAGGAGGTTGAACAGTTGGCAAACAAGTTTCTTTACAACCCATATAAAGTAAGATACTTCATAATTTGGGTCAATATTTTTTGGCTTCCCCTCTTGAGCAGATGTTATCCTTTGCTATTTGCATTGACATTTGATTTTCCTTTGATGCTGTTGTGGTTGTTTTTATTTTTATAACCTGTGGATTTCTAGTCTTTCCTAATATTAAGTATAACTACTATTAACGGTCTTTGCTATTATCTTTGTTCTTTCTCATGCTTCAATAATATTTGGTTGATTGTTCTCTTGGACTTTCTGCAGGTGGTAATTGGATCTGCAGATTTAAAAGCCAACCATGCAATTCGCCAAATAGTTGACATTGTTTCGGAGAGTCAGAAATATAACAAGTAGAGAGCAGTTACCTGCTATTGTTTGTTTGACTTCTTATAGAATTAGCATGCAGTGTGAAATATATTGAGGCTTTTTATTGATCTGCTGTGATATTCCAGATTGGTGAAGCTGCTGGAGGACATTATGGATGGCAGCAGAATATTGATTTTCATGGACACCAAGAAAGGCTGTGACCAGGTCACACGTCAACTTCGCATGGATGGTTGGCCTGCTCTCTCAATTCATGGAGATAAAAGTCAAGCAGAAAGGGATTGGGTCCTCTCTGAGTTTAAAGCAGGCAAGAGCCCTATAATGACAGCAACAGATGTTGCAGCTCGTGGTTTAGGTATGTATATATTCCTTAAATTTCTACTTTGTGCCTTGACAAGTATATTACTGTTTCTTGTGATCTGACTGCAATTCATGACTATGCATTAAGACTGATGGAAAAAACAACTTACATTTCCAGATTGCCAAATGGGTGCATGCATTCTGTGTTGTTGCATAGTATTAAGTTGGACTTCAACCCTGCTAGCCTCATTATTTATTATTGTTTTTGTTTGCTGGCAGATGTGAAAGATGTTAAATTTGTAATCAACTATGACTTCCCTGGATCCCTTGAGGACTATGTTCACCGCATTGGTCGAACAGGAAGGGCCGGGGCAAAAGGAACTGCCTATACTTTCTTCACAGCTGCAAATGCCAGATTTGCAAAAGAACTTATTGTCATACTTGAGGAAGCTGGACAAAAGGTCAGTCCTGAATTGGCAGCAATGGGACGTGGTGCACCTCCTCCACCAATAGGTTAGTTTACTGTTTTTTTTGGGGAACACACATGAACATGCACACATTGACCCTATATGACAGTAGCATAATTAATGCGAATCAGAGGAATTTTAGCTTGTCTGGTATCTTTTGCACATCTAGATACATGATTCACAAAGGGGTCCTTAGAAAACACGAGGGCAGTGCCTTCACTAGTGTTATGTGGTCATGCCTCTGTTTCTGCACTTTCAAAGATGTGGAACTCGTACTGAGCTACATTTTGCTATGATGGCTGGTAACTATGTAAGAAACTTCACTGGACTTGGAGCATAGCATAGGTGTTACTTAAGTTGATCTAAAAGTCTGATGCACTACTAGATTTTTCTGCAGAAGTATTAAGTAGACATGTCTAGCATCTTGTGAACTTATTCTCCTTAATACATTATTTCTCGTCTTTGTCCTCATTTTGATTACTTGATGAATCAGGTCATGGAGGTTTCCGAGACCGAGGTAGAGGTTATGGTGGCAATCGCCCATGGAGCTGATTAATGAAAAGATCCCCACAAAGGGGAAAATTGTAAGACTATGAGGATACAGTGTAGTGTAGACATACTTTGTTTGACTGTCACTACTATTTTTCTGGGTTCGAAGTCAAACTCTCTTGTAGGAGTAGCAGGAAGGAAAAGCAAGTATAGACGGAACTTGTGTAAATTAACTCTGTATTTACTTTCTCATAATCCATTTTTTACCCCATTATTATAAGTTTGTTCCTTCTCCATTACCCTATAGCCACTGGGCCAAAAGACCCAAAACTGAAGTGACCTTTTATCATTCGATTTGTTGTTTATATATTGGGTTATGGAGGATTTGAATCCATTTCCTTGAGTTGGGGACATCAATTTTAATTCCTGAACCAAATTTGATCATGCAAAGTACAAGAACATTTTGCTTTTGATCTTAAATCTTGTAATCAAAATATTAGCCTCTCATTTAAACCTTGATACTCCTTGCTTGGAAATCAATCAAACAGCAAATGGGATTTGCCAATCAAGTATTTAGAATTAAAATTTCGATTAGGGGGATGGGTATTAATCTTTTTGTTTTTCATGGGTTGGGCCAGAAACAAAGAGAATAATTAGGATATATATGAACTTATTATTACTTTTTAAATATTTTACATATTTATAGAAGATTAAATAATAGTAAATAGTTTTCTAAAAAAAAGAAGATTAAATAATAGTAATTACTGTAATTTATTATGTGTTAAATGACATGAAATAAAAATTCAGATCGAATCAAGAAATTATTTTTTCCACAAATAAAATAAAATAAAGGCGGAAAAGGGAAGAAGTATTATTTTAAGATTTGCATAATTAAATACTTAAATTAAATGGTTGTTTTATTCATGAATACCATTACCAAAGTAGGACGAAAACGTCAGCAGAGCAGCAGCGAAGGCGAAGTGTTGCGAGAAAAGGAAATCTCAGCTAACCATGAGCGAAAGTCCAAAGCTTTACGCCAACAAACCCAATAAAGGTACCCAAAAACCTCAAAATTAATCAAAAAAACCATTATTCTTTCGTGTACTTCAACACCCATTTTATGTTTTGTTCTTAAACTAAAAAAGTTACCATCTTTTTTAACTTTTATTTTTGCTTTCTTTACTTCTCAAATGATAGAGGTATTATATTTGTGTTTGTGATTTGATTCCTTTTGCTTTTTGACTGCAAAACACTACAGCTCAACTGAAACAATTTCAAGAGCAAAACAAAGGGAAGGATTTTCCTTCGACATCATCAAGTGCAGCAGCATCGTATACAATGAGTGCTCCGCCACCACCTCCTCAGCCTCCAAAGGAATCTTTTGCAAGGCGTTACAAGTTTCTTTGGCCGCTTCTCTTGGCTGTCAACCTTTCTGTTGGAGGTCATTTCCTTTCTTTTGTCGTTTTAATGATTCGAAGTTTGAATGGGTTCTTTTCAATTTGGATTGAATATTGATTTTTTGTGCTTGGTTAATGTTTTACTTGATTCTTTGGTTAATGGGTTGTCTGTAGTTGGAAATAAGTTTAGGGCTTAAGAGGTTTACTTGGTGAGGAACTCTTTGGACCTATGAATTTGACTGACTGTAGTTTAGTTTGAGGGTTATTAAAACCCCAATCTCTGTTAAACATGAGATTCTTTTATTGGCTTCTCTTGGTGTCGTAATGTGGTGTTTGCTAATTATTGAGTTTGATTGTCACTCTTTGTGCACAACAAAAATAGTGAAGTTTTAGTGATGAATGGCCCCAATGTGCAAAGAATTGGCAAATTAAGTGGAGGTGATAAATTTCAAAAGCATCCAAATTCATTTTTGTGTGCCTTGCAAACCTTCTAATTGGCATTGGTAAATGGTTTGAATTAGCACACATACCCACAAGGAAAGTTGGTTTTGCAGTTTAACCTAAAATGAGAGGTTGCATTACTAGTTTTTCTTAGTCAATTATTAAGTATGTCGCACATCCCCTGATTGTCCTTTTTCTTTGCTGCGTTGATGCATGGTGTTGTATGACACATGTTTTATTTTTTATGGATATTCAGATTATTTACTTTTATTTTCCACCAAACCCTCGGCCTTTTGTTCTTCAACTATCTGTTGTGGCATGTGTTTGATACGAAGAATATGCACTGCCTGAAACATATAGTAAATGCTTATTTGAAAGACTGAACCTATGCTGAGTTGCAGAAGTTTCCTTAAACTTTGCTCCTTCATAATTGATTTTGGCATGTTTTAGTATTAGAGGTATATTTTATGTCTTAATCTACTGTTCTGTTTAGGTAGATGCCTATGCTGATTGAAGCCATAAATAGCGGTTAATATTTGTCTGTGATTCCAAATGGTAGAGAATGATTTTGGAAATTATAATGTTTGTAGGTGATAGCTGTCATCACACTCAGATCTAAAGGTTTTAGTAAGATAGAAAATGGATTTAGTGATATTTAAGAGGTAAGAAGGATAAATCTGGAAATTAATACATAAGTTAGATGACTATATTCCTCTTGAGCAAATTCTTGAAGTAAAATGCTCCTAACTTTTGTTTTGACCAGTAAATGCACCTATATTGAATCTTAAGGATATACAGTGTGGTTGGTTGGACTTGTCTTAGTAAAATCCTGTCTCTGTTGTACCTTTAGTGATTTAGATGATCTCATGCAAAAGAGAGAATATGGATGATCTAAAAGTTGTTATTGCTGAAGGTTGTTCACAACTATCAATAATATGTTACTTAGTTGGTCATCCTTAGTGCCTACAATTTGGAGGTATGACAAAGATGATTTGCACCAATTGACACTCTAGAACAATGTACATGGTACGATTTGTCTGCAATGTTGAATTCTCTCTTGTTAATCCCCAGTGCTTGGCTCAGGATTTGTTTTAAGTCTTTTGGCTTCTCTTCTCTGTTTAGAAAGTACTCTAGGTGTACGATTTAGCACTGATGTATTTGATCTTTTTTCATATATTGGTATATGCCTGGAATATAGTAACTAACCATTCACATTCCTTCTTTGCTTCTCGTTTTTTTTTCTTGATTTTATGCAGTATAGAAATTCCCCATTACTATGCTATATCTTTTCTGTTACTCATCTTTCTTTTGTTAAAATCTGCATATCCTGCCATCATTCCACTATTGGAATTTCTGTTGTTTTGAAAAACTGACTTATGATACATTTTCCTCAATTAGTCTCAGAGTATATTGATGGGAATCTAGAGGAATTTTTCTGATTTGCCACTAGTAATGTCATCTCAAGAAATTCTGTATTGAAAATTAGTGGTGTCAATCATGGACCCTTTGGCTGATGACCATGTGATGGGGACTGATATATCTTTTACTTGTTCAAGTGGCCAATCATACTCTTTATCCTTCACATAGTATACATATGATGATAAAAGTATAGATGATGAGTTGGCACATTCTATAACTATGATAATTTCATCTAGGTAGATTATATTTCAACTGTTTAAATATTTAGTTTAGCTAAAGAGATTGAAACTAGCTAATTTCATTGGTATTTAACAAAAGAGAGGAGTTTTGATATGCTGAGGTAAAACGACTTATACTTGAATTTAGGTACATTAACAGTCTAAAGTGTATTGAAGTGATGGAGTTAAATAATTTTAGTAAAAATGGGCTAGAATCAGGACACATTCTAGTTTTAGATACTTTTTTCTTGCATGCAAGCACCATGTTGGTATTCTCTTAGATAGATCGTCTCAAACTCAATCGCCGAGCTTTATGGAGTGATTATCTCCAAATCATCGCATTCTGTCCCCTGCACAACCACCAACAAGATGTGTGCTTGAAAGCTGATGATTGATTTGATATGTCCATTGACATTTTAGTGATAGGTTGCAAACTGTATTACTATAAGTCAAGCAATGAGCGCTCACGGGAGAAGTTGATTACTATAATGTTCATAAAGCATTTACTTTTTGATGAAAGTTGGACTTGTAGTTTCCAATCAGTTGAGAAAGTATATCTTTTATGTGCTTTTAAGTTTTCTTTCTAGTTTTTGCCGTAATGATTACCGACAGAGAGCCAAAATTACGTTAAAATGAGAGTAAATAAGTAATTACTCATTGGTATTCAAGGATATTTTTATGTGTTGTTTTGGATTTTCTGTGTCATTATCTGATAATCCAATAGTTATTGATTATTACCTTTAGATGTGAACAGAATGAGCTTTTGGTGATGAGCGATAACGTGTTTTTTCTATATATGTTGTTTAGTTGAGGAGCATAGCTTGATTGCCTTTTGTTGTCTGGCTGTAATAATTACCATTGATCTCTCGCTTCTTTAATCGTGGTATCTGGTTTCAATTACATATTTTATCTTGTCTGAAGGATTCATATTTTGAATTGTGGTCCATCCCACCTAGTTATGACACCTGGTCTTTCCTTCTTCTCTCCACCCTTTCCCCTGGTCCCAATTCCACTTTTAATCCAAGTTTCTTTTTTATATTGTCAAACTTGTAAATGTTGGAGTTCTGAGGTGGGTTGTTGACAAATTTAATTTCTTTAGAGACATGATTTGCTACTTGATCTGAAATAACTTTGCATGGTTAATGCAGCTTACCTTTTCATTAGAACAAGTAAGAAAAAGGATACAAGCATAACAGAAGAAGATGTAGCAAAAGATGTTGGTTCGACTCCTGTTTCGACCACAACTGTCACTGCTCCTCCACCTCCAGTTACTGAACAGCCCTTACCTTTGCCATCCATCACACAACCTGTGAAGTTGCCTGAACCCGTTCCTGAGAGCCAGCAGCGTGAAATTTTTAAGTATATACTGGAAGAGAAAAGGAAAGTCCAACCAAAGAATCCTGAGGAGAAGAAGCGCCTTGATGAAGAGAAAGCTATACTCAAACAATTTATCCGAGCAAAATCTATTCCTACAATATGACAGGCAATGCTTTGTCTAAACTTAGATATTATTGGTCTTTTCTTTCAGTATTTGCCTATTTGGAAGTTCGGGTTCCCTTCAATTGAATTCCAAGATTTCTTGTTTCTTAACATTTTAGCTTTTGGGAAATCTGCTAGAAACTGAATCATTTTCTTGAGAGGTACTTTCCCAATACAATTGTCACCATGTAAATCTTACACAAGGGTAATGTTGATGACATTATGGATGTTGCCTAACTCTGCCACTTACTTTTCTGTGCAATGAATCATTGTTAGATGATTGAGCTTGAACTGCAGTTAGACTTGTCTGTTTGAATGACCTGAATTATGGGACTTGATGGCCTGTGTATTCTTTCAGTCTTGGATAGTCTCTCAAATTTGCAATGTTCAAGTAAATTGGAATAACTTAGGAGAGGCTAACATATTGACCTTCATGGTGGTAATGGAGTTTTTCAACCTCATTTTCTGTCTCCATCTTAAAGAATATGGAAATGAAAGGCATATTCTTCTCCAACTTTAAGGAGTGTAAAGATTCACATGGACCTCCTAATGCAACAATGCAAGCAAGCGTGCACAATTTCCCAAAAGGATGTGGACACCCCCTCTCCCCCTCCTTAATATATGCAAAAAAATTCTCAAAGTTCCCATGCTACATCATGCAGAGAATGATGCAATTCCAAAACTAAACCAACTAAAAACTACCTAGCAGGCTCATATTCTAATTATATATCCCCAAAACTTAATCTTTCTTTCCACCAAATATCCCCTATAATAAATAATGACTACATAATAGGAATATAATCTAAGGTTTCTAATTATTCCCTAACTTTTCAGAGAATATATATTCTCTAGGATTCTGAAAGATATAGTAGAATTAAACAAATACTCCATGAGTGAGTGAGAGAAAGCCAGAGGATAATTAGCAAAGCAATTTGATGCAATCATGATTCAAACCTTAAAGCATTAGTAATTTAATAGCAAAACAAGGCACTTAATCATAAGTTAGGTTGTTTTTGCACAAATGGGCAAAAGGCAAGTGATGGAATGGAATGGAGCTGATGGATTAGCAAAATTAAATATACTACATGGGGCATGCAATCAAGAAATTGGGGGCCAATGTTGATGAATATATATATTCATTCATATAAAATCTGATCAACAGTCAAAGGAAGATTTTTGAAAGTTATAAAGCTAGTTACATAATGGGGTTTGTTCATGTTCATTCTTTCTGCATCGTGAAATGACAATTGTGCCCTTTTATGAACTAAGCCAAGTTTGATGCTATGTGAGGGCAAATATGACCACCCATTTCCAATTTGGCCTTGAAAATTAGATTAATGGAAGGTATAGGGGCAGATTAACATAATTTAAGAGCTGTTCTTTGGTTTAGCCACCCACATGTGGCCTCTCAAAATAAAATCAGAAACAATTATGGGCATTGAAAGTGACATAAGAGCAAGAGATAGACCTAGGATTTTTGTGTACATATGTATATTGTATATATCAATCGGTTGAGTGCTAATTTCATTGGATGGAGAGAGATGGACAAAACAAAAGTTAAGAGAAATAAAAAAAGCAAAAAGGAAAAACAAAAAAGGGGAGAATTGATGATATGATGGAAGAGAATGTGGTTAGAGTTATTAAATATCACATGAAAGCACGAGGGCCAAGCCAAGCAGCTGCCCTGCAAAGTGCAAAGGAAGGAAACTTTAAAAGGTCCGGCGGGGGACTGCTCATCAAAACCCACAGTTCCACGAGCTTAATCATTTTGAAACTTTATTTATGTAGGGACTCAATTCAATTCCCTTTCCCCTTCCCTTGTTCTCCAATTATAATAATAATAATAATAATAATAATAATAATTATTATTATTATTATTATTATTATTGTTTAATTAATTAACTTATCATGATAACACGTCTTCTTCTCTATTATAGCAATATATATTTTAACCTTTGGTAACAATGATTTTGGCTCATGTGCTAATCATAATTGTAACCAAACTTCTCCCACCATTGAAATTACATACTATCATTCATGGGATATTTCTTTCTCAACATGTTTTCACGTTTCCGCTTTTATCCGTTTTCTTGTTTACTTACATCCACTTTAAATATTAATTAAGGACTAATAAGGGATCAAACTCTTAGCATGCATCAATCATTTGAGTTAAATACTTTAGTGTTGCGTACACAGTTACCAGATGCGCAACACGGGTTGGATCCGGATTAGTCAGGACAAAACCCTGAATATCGGATGTGATAAAAAAAAAAAAAACTTGAGTGTTACTTTCCAATTCAACTTTCTTTATTTATACTAAATCCAAAGTGCTTTAAAACATAAATCTTCGAATTGTATGGTTACGATTTTAGATTAAATCATGGAATTTTGCTAGAAGTTTTATTATTACACATCGCCGTATCCCAAAATTGTTACATCCTATATATATCCCATTTGGGAAACAATCATGGGACCGTACATTTTTTCTTTTAAAAAAAAATGTAATAGTATCATCAGTTTTTATGCAATTCCGTGCTTTCTCTTGTACTTCACGATGTTCAATTATATATATTTGCATTCACATTGTGAGGTATGTGTATAACTGCAAAGCAATCTTGACTTTTCTTTTAATCACATTTGATTATTTGTTAATTTAGTTTCTATAATATAATGAGAGCTAACCCTATAAGATTGCCTTTTCATCCTTTACCTAACTTGAAAGAAAGAATAATTTACCTTAAAAAACTTGAAAGAATAATTCTTTAAATTAGGTTTAATACTTACCTATATATATAAGGCTTAATAGCCACTTTGCCTCCCATACTTGCAAATTTAGGACAAATTACCCCTTGAACTTTAAATTGTGCCGCTTTTTGTCCCCTAAATATTTGCAAAATCAGGCCAATCTCCCCATCACATGACGGATTTCGTTAAATCCCATCAGAATTGTTGACGTGGCATTTCCACGCCAGCGCTCATGTGGGCCCCATATGGCTAAAAATGCTATAATGGGACCCACATGGGTGCTGACATGGAAATGTCACATCAGCATAAGTGTGCCACGTCAACAATTTTGGTGGGACTTAACCATCAAGTCCATCAAGTCATTCGGCCAAAAAAAAAAAACCATCAAGTTAAGGGGTAAAATGAGCTGATTCTGCAAATTCAGAGGGTAAAGTGGCACAATTTAAAATTGAAAGGGCAATCTATTCTAAATTTGCAAAGTACATGTGGCAAAAGGGCTATTAAGCCATATATATAACCACTGTATTTTTTTTGAAAGTAAATGCCAGAATTTTATATATAACCACTAGTATTTAGAATAACATAAAAATATTCCCCTATGATGAACGGGAATATAAATCAAATTAACATCATATATACTATTAATAGACTTTGAATTATTATTAGGTTGATAGTAACTAACAAACAATGTCATATATAAGTCATTTATATTAATCATATATAAAAATAATAACAAGCACCGTATAAACAAATTTTATAATTAAAATTTATATATCCGGTGCAAATTAATTGCAACGAATTGGTTCAATATAATATTATATACATATGCATGCAATTTTTTTTTTTGAGAACTTCATATGCATGCAATTGATATCATATATACACATATATGAAAGAGAAAATCTAATTAATATAATTTACAAGAATAATATAAACACACTATCTTACTAAAATAACTTTTGAATATTAAAAAAATAATTCCTTTTGTGCTGTTGTGCAATGCACGTTCATAATAGCGCTATATATTTCATCCCAACTAGGAGAAAAGCAATATTATTATTTTTAATACAATGATGATTAAGGGTATTTAAGAGACGCAAGAGATAGAGAGGAGAAAAAAAAAAGACTAAAGAGAGAAAAAGAGAAGAAAAGAGAGTGTTCGTGCGGCTGGGGAGCTGAAACATTAATCATCTAATCTTATGATGGAGATTAATATCGGTTCCTTTTGGATTCTGTTTTTGACAGTAATTTTGTTTTGCATCATATTTATCTTTAGGAAAAGCAAGTTCAAATCATCAGCAAAAGATTCATGTCAGCTTCCTTTAGGCACTCTTGGATGGCCTCTTCTTGGTGAAACCATCGAGTTCATTTCTTGTGCTTACTCCGACCGCCCTGAGTCCTTCATGGATAGGCGTCGCCGCCTGTAAGTTCTTCCAAACTTCATGCTATTAAAAATAGGGTTGCTTTTCATTTTTCAATTAATACTCTCCAAAGTTTATAGTTTCTAATTACAAGTCTGGGTTTTTTTTTTTAGGTATGGGAAAGTGTTCAAGTCACACATATTTGGGACTCCAACTATTGTTTCAACAGATGCAGAAGTCAGCAAATTTGTTCTTCAAAGTGATGCAAAGACTTTCGAAACCTTTTATCCAAAATCCCTCACCGAGTTGATGGGAAAATCCTCCATTCTTATCATCAATGGGAGCTTACATAGGAAAATCCATGGTCTCATAGGGTCTTTCTTTAAGTCTCCACGTCTCAAAGATCAGATCACAAAAGACATGCAAAATTATGTTCAACAATCAATGGATAAATGGAGAGATGATCAACTCATATACATCCAAGATGAAACCAAACATGTTAGTGCTCTTTTTTTCCTCTCTTTTAGTGAAGTCTCTGAAATATTGTTTTTGATAAAAGTAATTAATATTCTTTTTTTCATTGAAGTTTGTAATTCCCTCTGCCATTTTGATTAGTAAATTTCCCTTTCAAAGTTTAAAGATAACGTTTTTGATAAGAGTTCCTCTCAGAGAGACACAGGATAAAACAAAAGATGCCATTTCTCTTAAATTTTTATTTGATTTTTTCTTTCCTAAGTTTTAAGGATAGATAGTTTCATGGGGAAGTAAGAGTTAGCCATCTGCCAAACACGGCACACGCAGACAAAACTCTCACACGTGCACACAAACTCTTCTCTTCTTCCTATGTAGTGAAAGGAATCATTGAAGTTTGAATTTGATCTCTGGCTTTTACTTAAGTTTTAATTAAAAATATATATTTAGTTTTGCTGGAAAGTGAAAAACAAAACCCAAGTTTTGAGATACAATGATTTTGCATGAATCATTTTGTCTAAGAAATTTGGTTCATAATGATTGTGTGTTACATATAGTCCTTTTCAAAAGTTACTAAGAAAAATACCCTTTTCTTGTCTCCCTGCAGATTACCTTTCAAGTACTAGTCAAGGCATTGATTAGTTTGAATCCTGGTGAAGAAATGGAACTTCTCAAGAAACACTTCCAAGAATTCATCTTAGGCCTTATGTCTTTGCCTGTAAAAGTCCCCGGAAGTCAACTTTATCGATCGTTGCAGGCAAGTTCAATTATGTTCAATTTTAATTGCTCTATATAATATGTACATACATGTAAAAGTGGAATAGGGTTTATATACTAATTGAATTTGATCAATTTCATCAGGCAAAGAAGAGAATGGTTAAGATTATACACAAAATTATCCAATCTAAGAGGAAATCTGGCATTTCATCAACAGTTGCAAAAGATGTGGCAGATGTTTTGCTGAATGATGCTAGTGAACTGTTTACAGATGATTTAATAGCAGATAACATAATTGATTTCATGATACCGGGTGAAGATTCCGTTCCGATCCTAATGACCCTTGCAATCAAATACCTTTCTGATTGCCCGGCTGCCCTACATCAATTGACGGTATGTTCAATTGCACTTTAATTAACTTTTCTTCATTATAATCAGCAATGTTATCGATCATGTCACTTGAGAAAAAATTGCCACTATCATTATCTTGACTCATTGGCATGCACAATGTATTATATATGTTACTATCATAATCTTGCTCTAATTGACTTGGGGTCAACAAATTATGCTTGTATATAGTATTTTGGTATTGTGAATTCGACCATTTTCATTTTTTTGACTTCAACTTGTCACTATTTGCTTTGTCCTTATAGGGCAAGGTGTTTGCTTGTCACTAGTTATTTGACTATCTAGATCTAGGCACAATTAAAGGTTTCATTAAGATAATTATTATATAATTAATTGAGTTGCTATCACTTGCTAGGGTTTTTGTCCACACTTATGTAATTTCTACATGAAAGCAACTTCCCTATCTAATCAATGTTAATTACTCGTGTCATATACGTTCCAAGTTCCAATTAGTCGGTCTTAAACTTGAATTTTATTTCAATTATTGATCTATCTATTGTGAATTAATCCATATTTGCTTTTCTGATGAACTATGAAAATTTGTTAGGAGGAGAACATGAAGCTGAAAAGGCTCAAAGCTCAGAGTGGGGAGCCACTGATTTGGAGTGATTACTTATCTTTACCCTTTACACAAAGTGTAAGTTAATTATTTATATTGGGAGAAATGTGGAATGATATATATGATTTAAAGTAAGAAATGAAACTAATTAATGATTAGCTGCAATAATTAATTAACTTTGATTGATATGTCTAATCAGGTTATTACAGAGACCCTAAGGATGGGGAACATTATAATAGGGGTGATGAGAAAGGCCATGAAAGACATTGAGATAAAAGGGTATCTAATTCCAAAAGGATGGTGCTTTTTTGCATATTTTAGATCAATTCATCTTGATGAAAATAACTATGATTGGCCCTATCAGTTCAATCCATGGAGATGGCCAGTAAGAATTATAATTACTTAATCACCCTTTTAATTAATTTCCTTTTGGTTATGATACTATATCTAATCTAAAATCTTGCGTTTAGCATTAAACTCATATATAGACATATTGGGAATTCATCAATTTGCAGGACAAAGACATAACTAGTAGCAGCTGCAACTTCACCCCTTTTGGAGGAGGACAAAGGCTATGTCCTGGATTTGACTTGGCCAGGCTAGAAACTTCCATTTTCCTACACCATTTTGTCACTAATTTCAGGTAATTATATTCAAAACAACACTCCCATTTGAGCATTCATATTATTCTATACTGAAAGTTGAATGATTTTCCATTAATTTCTTTGTGATCACATTATTATATATAACTAAGGAGACAAAACCAGGGAAAGAGTCATCTTTGAATTAGGCTGTCATGCACACTCAAACACTTTTGTCTTTCTTCACTTTTAAGACAAAATCATAACAAAAGACACAAAACTTTCTGTCATCTATGGGGCTCAGTAATTTTAACAATGCATTTCATTTCCATACTTATGTATATTATACTGCTTTTCAACTACATGCATTTTGGGGTATTTTTCACATGTGATGATGACTTTCAAAACCCTATACCTATATATATAGTACTCCATTATTCATCCTTTCCCCCCTAGTTAAAAATGTCTGTTTGAAGGCTTTTGAAGCTTACCAAACTTTCCAAGTCTTTCACGAAAAGAAACACAGACAAAAAATTTGCAGCCAAATTTTCAGCTGAAAGCCTAATTTCCATGAGACATATATGCATGAGTCCCGAATGGATATTGAAAAGCCACGAGTCATTTGATTAGAATCATTCAATTTTATATATGTAGGGGTCACTTTTCTTCCTTGGATTTGGCATTTTCAAAATTAAATTTTTTCTTTGGTCAACAAATATATGCATTGAGCACATAACATTTTTAATCAAATCAAATCTAAGTCTTTGCCGACATTGATTGTATTACATAATGCCTGTATCAAGATTTTGCTTGATTGATTATTATATAGACAACAATAAGTTTGAAAATACAGCAAGATGCTATATGTAATAGCCATGCATTTTAGGGTTTATAGACCAACAATGAATGCTCTCTAATCTCGATAAATAAATTTAAATTTTCATAGGCATATAAAGCTAGATCATATCTCTGTTAAACTATATATATATATATATATATATATATATAAATATACAGTGTATATATATAGCAATAGCTAGGAAAAATTAAAAAAATGTACATGGAGGTCTCATGACCCCTATATATAGTTTGACTGTATTTTTTTGGTCCATTTCTTTGGTCTCATAGTCATATATGAATTTAAAAAGCATTAAAAAAAGTTTTAAAATTACTAATGGATTTTCTGGAAAAATACATGCAGATGGGTGGCCGAGGATGACACAATTGTCAACTTCCCAACAGTGAGAATGAAGAAGAGAATGCCAGTTTGGGTCAAAAGAAGGGATCAAGATTCTTAGTATAAAGCTAAATTCTAGCTTGCTTTAGTTCTTAATTAAATATATAAAAATTATAAAAATAAAAGAACCCAACAAGAAAAATCAAATCCAAAATGGAAAATAAAGAGAAAAGGAGTTGGGTTCGGCCATAGTGCACACGTGTGGGGGGACATACATTTGACAAGTTGACTATGTTTGTCCTCTTTTCATAGGAAAAATAGGGCTATATAGTATATTTTATTAATTCCAGATTTAGACATTTACTTGGAAGTATAAATATAAATTACTACTATTATTATATCCCTTGATATTGTATGAACTCCTAATCTTTCTTGTTTAATTTTCTTCATCTTTATCTTTAGCATTAGAACTTTTTTTTATAAGAATCATTTTCATTTCTGGAAGAAATTAGGATTACAAACATACAGGAATACCCGTACATCGCTACATGATTAGCTACATTACCGAAACGCTAATCTATGAGCCAACAAACCTCTTCCCCGTCTAATTACAATGTTAATAAATCTCTATGCCCAAACTTAAACTACATGCCTAGCAAATAAACAAATAAACAAACAAACTCACATTCCGTGAGAGTTGAATCCAAGATCTCATGGTCTGGATAGGCTGAAACTAAAAGTCCAGTACTCTACCACCAGGCCAAATGCATGATAGCTTTAGCATTAGAACTAGATGTATGTAACAAAAGCTCATATTTATAAGCCTATGCCTATGTATATATTTCTCTTTTATTTTGTTTCTTTTTATTTGGATTTGGACTTGGATTGGATGATGACTGATGATGAGTCCAAATGACAATTCTTCCAATGGGTAAGAAGCCCATTGTTCTTTTTTCTTCCGGCCAGAAGAAGCCCATTGCTCTTTATTTACTAATATATATTCAGGGGTCAAACAACACCTAGGCCCAAAACTGACGAAAAAAGTTGACCTTTTTTTTCTTGTTGAAATGATGAAAAAAATATAAAGAAACCAAAACAGAGCTTGACTTTGATATCCACGAGTCTTCCTTTCCCTTTCGTAGCAACATGGATACTATACATCTTTTCTGGCCAAAAAAAGATGGAGTACTATATCTTTGGCTTCATTTCAGATTTGTGAATGATTATCAGATGATAGTTGAGCTAATGAATAAGAGCTGCTTCTCAGCTAATTTGTTTCCCTGGTGATTTGCAAATAGCTTTCCTCACAGGTAAAAAGCCTCAACTTGCAGCTGAGCTGCTGTTCATTTTAACTTATTTATTTATTTCTTTTTCACTTGGTTGATGTTGGGTTTCTTTGTTCAAGTTCATTCTGAGTGGTTTTGCTGTCATGGGTAAGAATCAAATAGTATGAAACTTCATTGTTTAAAGCAGAGTACTCTGTTCTACTTCCTCTGATTCTGCCTTCTGGGTTTAAAATGGTTCAATTTGGTTTGTTGCATCCTTCTTGAGTCTCTGGGTTTTGTCAAATGTCATCTATTTGGAATAATCATTTACTTATCATTGTAGAAAACCTAGATCATGCTTTTCTTTTCCTTTAGACAAGGAAAAGACTACTATTTTTGTGTTGCTCAAGGGGAGAAATGATGCATTTATAAATTGCAATAATTGATATCTAGTTTTGGGCAGAGAATATCGGAGATAATTTGGTTACAATGGCGACAGAAGTCATACCAATTGGGACAATCTTGGCCGTAATAATAAACCAGGTGACTAAAACGGCAGAGGCTGCAAAGGATGTTGTTTTTGACAAGGATAGTTTCAATGTCCTCTCAAAGTGTCTCTTTGACATTGAGGCTGTGTTAAAGGAACTGCAACTTATAGACATAAAGGACTCTCAAGCAGCAAGACTAGCTCTGGAGTCTCTGGAAGCAAATGTCAAGAAGGCAAATCACTTGGTCGACAATTGCAAAAAACGGACTCGTTTCTACTTACTTAACAAGTCTTCCCGTATTGTTAATGAGGTGAAACAAGTTACAAGGGATATTGGAAGGTCTTTGGATTCATTGTCCCGCCATATTGTTAATGAGATGCAAAGCCTAGATGTTGATGTTGATGTTGAAACATCACATTATTCTCAACTCCAAATTGTTAATGACAAGTTAATCCAAGTAATTGAGCTGCTTTCTCGAGCAGATTTAGAGATGGGGATGTCCAGAAGAGATGTCGAGAAGAAGAGTTTAGTCACCTCAATAAACAAGGTAATTAAGCAGCTTTTTGAATTAGACCTTCTAAAATGGGTATACGTAAATTAATCTATAGTTAATGAGTGAGAAGGGTCTCCGGGTTAATTTCAAGTAATCAAATCCTAAAAAAACACTAATCGTTTTCCTATACCTTTTTTGCCCCTTCAACTATAGGAATTTTTGGGGACTGCAAACAACCCGCTTGAAGAACTAGCAAGGGCAATTGGGGCACCTTCTGAAATTGGAAACTTCAGAAGGGAAATAGAAGAAGCAAGAATTAGGAAAGATAGAGCTGAATCTGTCTTCATGGAACAAGTTATTGCGCTGCTTTCTCAAGTGGATATAGAGACCAGAAGAGATGTCAAGAAGAAGATTTTAGTCACCTTAAGAAATAAGGTAAGCTTTTTAACCTTCTAATTAAAAAGGGCTTACCACTTTGCATCCTAAAGTTCGTACCGTCACTTTGCACTCAACTTTTTTATTTTGATCACTTTGAACTCTAATATTTTATTTTTTTCCACATTGCACCCTCTGTTAAGATGAATTAACGGTGCCGTCATGGAATCCTATGTGGCAAAAATTATTATTTTTGCTTATTTTTATGCTGATGTGGCATGTCATGTGGTAATTTTTCGTCTACCATGATATGCCACGTCAGCATCATAATGGTGTCATTGGAACTTAACGAATTTTCGATAACAAAAGGTGCAACGTGGAACAAAAATAAAACATCAAGGTGTAAAGTGATCAAAATAAAAAAAAAAAAAATTGGGTACAAAGTGACACTCCATATAAATTTAAAGGTGGAAAGTAGCATTTCAGCCAATTAAAAAGGGTACGTAAATTAATTTATAGTTAATTGAGATCCTACAAAACACTAATCGTTTTCCTTATGTAGGATAAAATTGTATGGTTTTTCCTGGTCATCAACCTCATCCTGGAGATTCCTTCACTTGTTTTTGACCAGCTTGCATCTAATAATCGACCTCAATATGCTTTCATTGGAATGCTAATATCGATCATAGGATTGATGATTTCCATTGTTGAGCTTATTTGGAAAGGCAAAAATAATGGAAGCTACAAGTGGAAATGGGGGAGAAGAATAATCCCTTGGTTTTATTGCCGTCAAACTCACAAGCCATTTGGGGGAACCCACCCATGGGAGTTCATTGGATTTGCTTGTGCTGTTTTTCAGTGTATTATCACAATTATCAACTATTCCTTCATTTCGCGACATCTTGATGGCCCCATCAAGATTTCAGTTTGGCCTTTCATTTTTGCTTTGGGTCAAGTGTGCTCTAGGTGTTTTCAGAAGTCGCCGGAGTGTAAACAGACGACCGCTCGTTTGATTGTGTAATAATTTAAATAAACGAGGCTTGTGTTTAGTTCGACGAATCTCTTGATTGTGTTCTTAACTTTGCTATGTGAAGCAGGAAACTTTGTTTGTAGATCCTATAATGTTATTGCAGTTCCTTTTACTACCTTAAACCAAAATAGGGCTATATAGTACATTTAAATTCCAGATTTAGACATTTACTTGGAAGTATAAATACTATAAATTACTATATTTTTATATGGAGAAAGCTATAAGTAGTATTCATGATGTGTATTCAAGAATAGTACTTGCACTTTTTAACCTTAAATTTGCATGTCTACAAACAACTAAAAAATATATTCTTGTATCCAAACACCTAAATATCTCTTATATTTGTACCAAGTACTATTCTTAAGTGCAAAATCATGAGTGCTTATAGCATCTCCCTTTTAGCCTTTTTATATCCCTTGATATTGTATGAACTCCTAATCTTGTTTAATTTTCATCTTTATCTTTAGCAATAGAAATAGATTATAGATTATGAAACAAAAGCTCATATTTAATTTATAAGCTGCCTATGCCTATGTATATATTTCTCTTTTATTTTGTTTCATTTTATTTGCATGATGACTGACGAGTCCAAATGACAACTCTTCCAATGGTAAGAAGCAGCCCATTGTTCTTATTTTTTTTTCTTTTTGGGCTAGACGAAGCCCATTTCTCTTTATTTACGAATTCAGGGCTCAAACAACACCTAGGCCCAAAACTGACGAAAAAAGTTGACCCTATATTCTTGCTGAAGGATGAAAAAATCAAAAAATGTAAAGAAACCAAAACAAAGCTTGACTTTGATATCAAGTCTTCCTTTCCCTTTCTTACCAACATATAATCCAACGGGTGTAAATTGGTGTTTTTACATTATTTTATTAAATTATAAAAATTTCATGCTGGCATATATATGTCATCCACGTCAATACGTATCTTTCACGTGTCATCCACGTCAACATATGTTATACACACATTTCAGTCATTTGGAATTTATCCTGAATTGAGATACCATGATAACATTTGATTCTAAATTGACATACCTAATTCAGCTTACGGCAATGTTAACTCCTAAATTGCGCGCAATTTAGGCCTTGACTTTGATATCCAACAAGTCTTCCTTTCCCTTTCGTACCAGCATGGATACCATACATCTTTTGTGGCCAAAGATACTATATCCAATTGGCTTCATTTCAGATTTATGAATGATTATCAGATGATAGTGGAGCTAATGAATAAGAGCTTCTTCTCAGCTATTTTGTTTCCCTGGTCTGGTGATTTGCAAAATAGCTTTCCTCACAGGTAAAAAGCCTCAACTTCCAGCTGAGTCAGCTGCTGTTCATTTTAACTTTTTTTTTTTCTCACTTGGTTGATGTTGGGTTTCTTTGTTCAAGTTCATTCTGGGTGGTTTTGGTGTGATGGGTAACAATTCAATTCAAATAGTATGAAACTTCATTGTTTAAATCAGAGTACTCTGTTCTTCTTTCTCTGATTCTGACTATTAAAATGGTTCAATTTGGTTTGTTGCATCCTTCTTGAGTCTCTGGATTTTGTCAAATGTCATCTATTTGGAATAATTTGACTTATCATTGTAGTTGTAGAAAACCTAGATCATGCTTTTCTTTTCCTTTAGACAAAGCTTTGTAGTACTTCTGATCACTTCTGAGTTTATGTATTAATTTGCTGATAAAGACTTGTACTGTTTTTGCAATTCATAGGATATAAAATATATAGAGGGTGATGCATTTATAAAATGCAATAATTGATGATATCTAGTTGGACAGAGAATATCGGAGATAATTTGGTTACAATGGCGACAGAAGTCATACCAATTGAGAAGTGGAATTTAGTCACCTTAAGAAACGAGGTAAGCAGCTTTTTAATTAGACCGACCTTCTAATTAAAATGGGTACGTAAATTAATCTATAGCTAATTGAGATATATTCCTAAAAAAACACTAATTTCCTATATTTTTTGCCCCTTGAACTATAGCAAGAAGAAGTAGCAGCAAGGGCAGTTTGGGCACCTTCTGAGCCTTCTGAAATTGACCAACCAAACTTGAGAAGGGAAATAGAAGAAGAAGCAAGAATTAGGAAAGATAGAGCTGAATCTGTCTTCATGGAACAAGTTATTGCGCTGCTTTCTCAAGTAGATATAGAGACCAGAAGAGATGTCAAGAAGAAGATTTTAGTCACCTTAAGATATAAGGTAAGCTTTTTAGACCTTCTAATTGAAAAGGGTACGTAAATTAATCTATCATCTATGTCATAAATGCCCTTAAGTTTGTACAGAGTGTCACCTTGCACTCAATTTCTTTTCTTTTCTTTTTTTTTTTTATTAAAACATATCCTAAAGTTTTATTTTTTGTGCCACTTTGCACCCTCTGTCCCGTAGGACAAATGGATCAGTTACGGTGTCCGACGTGGCATGCCACGTGGATAAAAAATGACATATAGCACGTGTCCTTTTTGTGCACATGGCATGCCACGTGTCACTTTTTGGTACACATGGTGTGACACGTCGAACACCGTGATAATTAATTGAGGTGAGATATTCCTAAAAAAACACTAATCGTTTTCCTTATGTATATATATATATATAGGATAAAATAGTATGCTTTTTCATGGTCGTCAACCTCATCCTGGAGACTCCTTCACTTGTTTTCGACCAGCTTGAATCTAATAATCGACCTCAATATGCTTTCATTGGAATGCTAATATCGGTCATAGGATTGATGATTTCCATTGTTGAGCTTATTTGGAAAGGCAAAAATAATGGAAGCTACAAGTGGAAATGGGGGAGAAGAATAATCCCTTGGTTTTATTGCCGTCAAACTCACAAGCCATTCGGGGGAACCCACCCATGGGACTTCATTGGATTTGCTTGTGCTGTTTTTCAGTGTATTATCACAATTATCAATTTTTCCTTCATTTCGCGACATCTTGATGGCCCCATCAAGATTTCAGTTTGGCCTTTCATTTTTGCTTTGGCTCAGATGTGCTCTAGGTGTTTTGTCAAGGCAACCGGGCAACTTTAGTAGTCTAAAAACCCACCACCGCTCCTTTTGATTGTGTAATAATTTATTTAATATATATGATTAATGTATGTTATTGCAGTTCCTTTTGCTACCTTAAACCAAAAAGGAGATTAATGTATCTAATTAAGGTTACACCTAATTAACTTCATTTGATGCACATTTTGAGTATTGCTACTTTTACCTTATAATAATTCACATAGAATAACTCGTGTTGTCAACAGTGTGATTTAATGGTAGAGTGTTAGATTTCTAATTTCAACAAATAGAGGCTTGATCTCTAGAAACGTCAAGTGAAAAAACATAGGATAACTCGTTACATGTATGAATAAAGTATAATTAAAGATATCAAAAGTATAATAATTGAGAATTGGCTACATAAGAAACAATGCCAAGAACATTGAAATGTATCTAAACTCTTTCCTATGTTTTGGCAAAAAAAAAAAAAAACATATACTTATATATATTATTGGTTACTATAAGATTGCAGTAACACAATAAACTTAATGCATTTATTGGTGTTAATCAAAAGTCAAAAAATATTGTTTAATTCATTAACAAAAGTCTGAAAATCACTTAAATTTGTCAGTAAAAAATATTTTGGATTTACAATTGAATATCGGAGAATTTGGCAAATTCGTCATTAAATCCTCTATGAAAATGAAAAGAATGGGACAAAAAGATAATAGTTTCCGTTTTGTTGGGCCTTAAAAGCCCATTCCGTTTTGGGCCTAAGTGTTGTTTCAGCCTGAATTAGGACTGAAGAATGAAACAGAGAAAAGACCAACGTTACAGGTAAATAACGACGTCGTTTGACTCTTCCACCCCAAATCCAGCAAAAAGACAAGCTTGGCAAACTCTCAGCTAAGCCTAACTGCTTCTTTTCTCCTATCAACCAAACCAATTTATTTCCTCTACGATTTTTCTTCGTCTCCAATAATTTGTATTTACTATTTCTCCTTTACTATTTCAATCAAGTCCCTGCTCAGAACCCCAATTTATCCTCTTCACAGGTTTCAATTCTTCTTCCTTTTTCTACTTATGCCTTTCCTTGTATATTTGTATGTTATGTTATTTGATCAATATTAAAAACAGAAAGTTAGGACTCAGATTATTCCCAGATAAAGTTTCTTTCTTTGAATTGTATTTTTATATTTGCTTAATTATTTCTATTGATTGCAGGCGAAACGTCTAGAAGCAGAGAATAAAAAACCAGACTTTTATAGATAAATCAGCCCCTGTTGATAGCTGAATTGAATTCTATCAAGTAAGAACAGAAAAAGATTAACTGTTTCTCTTCCTCTCTCTCTCTCTCTCTTGAAAAAAAGTAAAAAAAGGAAACTTTTTTTACAATGGGAATTCAGGGTTTTAGCCAAGTTATGTAAATTTATGGTTTTTCTTTACTGTATGTGTTTGTTTGTTTCTGTGTATCTATGTTTATGTTTTTGGGTGCCAAGAATGATACAGTAGAAGATAACATTCCAGTGTTTATGATGGTCTAGTTGGTTTAAGTGGAATAAGGTTACTACTTTCCAGTGTTTTTGGAGGTTTATGATTGATGAGAAGTTCAGTGATTTCAGTTTTGTCTGGAATTGTTGGGGCGAGAACAATGTCACTAGATTGTTTAATTTACTGAGTTAGTAATTTACAACGTGATGCTGATTCTATTTGCTGCTGCAGCAACTTTTATTATGAGGATTCAAGGTCTGACTTTGTTTTCGCACTTTTATTGTATGGATGGGGGGATTTCAATTTGATGGTTCAGAAAATGTCTACTAATCTGCCTCTTGATTTAAACTTACATAAAAGTAGATTATACCATAATGGGCTTTTTTGTTGCATCTGTTTTGGGTATTCTATGTGGTTCATTGAAATTCTGTTGAATAGTTGTATGGGCAGCTTGGTTAAGCTGCCTCTTGTTTCCTCTGGTTATTCATTATGGAAAATCTTTTAATTCGGTTACAATTTCTTGTGCGGTTAATTTATTCTTTTCCTCTTTGTGGTAGATTACGTAATTTTCATCAAGACTCTGATTAAAGATTCTGTTGCCAAGATGCGAGTATATACTTATTCTGTTATCATTGCCATATTTATAAAATCTGACAATAATCCGATCCACTGGTTGTTTCTTTTTCCAGAAGAATTTAAAAATGTCTGGGAGAAACCGCATTCCTCGTGAAGCATTCAATGACCGGCGTGGATTCCCTCCTGAAAGAACTTTCCTTCGCGGTCCTCCTTTGCCACAGCCGCCTCCTCATCCTATGTTGTTGGAGGAAGAACTAGAGATGCAGCATGCAGAAATCCGGAGGCTTTTGGCTGATAACCGCAGGCTGGTAGAAGATAGAATGGCTATTCAACAAGAACTTGGTGCAGCAAAGGAGGAAATTCATCATTTGAATCTTGTCATTGTTGAAATTCGTGGAGAACAAGAAATGCGCTCAAGGGAGCTTATTGAGAAAGGCTTGAAACTGGAGGCAGATCTTCGTGCAACTGAGCCATTGAAAAAAGAGGCTGTGCAACTACGTGCAGAGGTTAAGAAACTAAATAATGCTAAGCAGGAGCTAAATGGGCAAGTTCAGACCCTCAAGCAAGATGTCAGCAGGCTGCAAACTGAAAATCAACAAATACCTAATCTAAGGGAAGAAATTGATAGCATGCGCCAGGAGTTGATTCATGCGAGGTATATACCCGGAACATATTTCACCATTTTATTTTTAAAATTCTCTAAATGAAGTGAAAATGCTTCCTTTCCATTGAGCATTTAGTTTGCAGCAGTGTTTACTATTATTGCTAATCATATATTTTGTTAAACTTGAAATTTATTGTATAGGACTGCTATTGATTATGAAAAGAAGGCAAACATTGAGCTGATGGAACAAAGACAAGCAATGGAGAAGAACATGGTCTCTATGGCACGTGAAGTTGAAAAGTTACGTGCAGAACTTGCCAGTGTTGATGGTAGAGCATGGGCTGCTGGTATGTCTTTTTTATGTATTTGGTTGAAGTTTCTCTTTCAAACTTGAGTACTGTAATTTTTGTTGTTTATAATAGGCTAGCTCTCATTTAGTTCTTGTCTCTTTGGTTGGGATATGTTCCACACCTTTGCCTTTTCCAGATTTCTTTCTTTCCTGTTACCCCCCATTCTCAAAGGATTTTCCACCCCCCTCATTTTTCTTCTTTTTCATGTCTGTAGTTCATAAAATAACAGATGAGTTCATAGTATGTATTGACTCAGTAGCATTAGTGTTTTATGTTGCTTCTGATCTCAATGCCTTAATGTATGATGGGTCAAGGTGGACCGTATGGGATGAGATTCAACAGTTCAGGGGGTACTTTTCCTGCTCCACATGAAGGATATGGGGTTCATCTGGTATATATGTTCTCTTCTATTTTGAACCTTTTTCACCATAAAGCTAATATGAAATGCTTTAATTTTTTTCAATTAAAATTTGTTTTTACTTCACAGGGTGCCTATGGTCCTGGTCCTGCTTCTAGGGAGAAGCCTCGCGTGCCCCGTCGCTGATAGAGTTATTGCTTAATGGAAGAAGGGAACATGGTTGCTTTGAGCTGCCATTTGTGATGCACAAATATCGATCAGCATGGAGTTCATCATCTATTTGTGCATGCCACATCAGTAATTTTTATCTAAATACATTGTTAGTTATCTTAAACTTCTTATATGTCTATGTTGCTTTCTGTTAATCTGTAGATTAAGTGGTGTTCCTTACATATACACAGTTTATATGATGATTTGAATTTTTCTTGGTAAAATTTTTCAGTGTGAGATTTCTTTCTTGGGATTATTTTTAGATTATTACTTAAGCCCTTTTACTTGATTATAACTAATACTACTTCAGTAAAAGTACTGGTCCCTTAGAGATTGATGGGCAGTTGTCTTGGCTCCATTCGAGATTGAAGAGTAATGCAATGAAGTTATGCCTAGCTGCAGAATTATAATGTAATGTCCATGGAGAACAAACTCTAAATTTTAGTCTTAATGTAGATGATTTTTGTTTCTAGGTCCTTTTATGCACGATTTTAATACTAGTATTTGAAGTGGAGGGCATATTTTTCTTGAAATTTGGTAGTTATCCCTTTCTCGATTTAGTTGGAAGTTGATTAGTAAATCTTGAGTGCGTCTTTTCTATGCGAAATGAGAAGTGATATGGACATTTTCTTAGAGGATGGTGAGAGATGATCTTTGCTCTAGAAGGAAGCCGTTTAGAGTATTGATGAGTTGCCTTTTGGTGTGCTTATATTAGCTTTTAGATTGGTTGTCTGCTATTGAAGTGCATAAGGTATGGTTAGTGATCTTGGCTTTAGGTTGATGGGCTTAGAGAATGATTCTTATCTCTCATGGGAGAATCACTTGTTGCACATGGCTATATGCTTGTTCTGAAGCTTGGAGGTGCAAGGGTTATAGGGAATAAATCGGCATTGTCTGTGTGGGTAGGAACTAGTTAAGTTTGGATTTCTTTCTTTGGCATTGTCTTTAAATTGCTTTTCCTTTTTGAAATATGTGACACTGAAAATTGGCGTGGGAAATTTTATTTTCTTTCGTTCTTGTTCTGTTGATGATACATTGAAGAGCAAGAAGTCCATTGGTTTTGACTTGAGGTATTTTGGTTGGAGGAAGTATGAATCTTGATGTGGTTTGCAGAATTACTTATAATGTCTTCTGATGGTAAAAGTTGTAAAAGTGGGTTTTCCCAGCTGTAAAGTCTGGGCCAATATGAACATTTCTCCATGCAGTATCACTACACATTTTAGTTAACATTTTCTTGTAAATTTATCAGAAATAGAAGAAAGTTTAGCTCATAAAACGTGAGCTTTAGTGTTCAGCTAGTCTTTCCTTTGTATTTTAGGGAACTTATGATAGGGTTTGTTCACATCGTACTATCAAGCTGATGGAACAGGTGGCATGTATTAGTATGGAGTAGAATGTGGTCAGGACAGAAATGAGTTTAGGATATTAGTTAGTTGTTGGATGTTCTTTGCCAGAAATGTCTTGATACCTTGGGCCTTTTAAGCACACATGGCGATTTGATACAAATATCCCAGCTCCCCAATTGGATAAAGGATTGTTTACAATGCACCCTTTGCTTAAAACTCATGCCCTGTGGTCTGCAGTGATGTACCATGTCCATAGCATCATCCAAATTCTGCAGTTTGTTCTCCTGCAACTCTCCAACTCTTCTATCATTCTGCAAATGTATTCAGTGGTCAACATATTCCAGCCACCTGCATGATTACAAGTGGCTCCATTGCATGGACATATGCTGAAAATATCCGAAGGATGATGGGCATGCCATGTGGAAGAGGCTGACTTCTGATCTGTACTTACGTAGGCAAGTTTTCTGTCTTTGTTATATGAGTTCCATGGATCTTCAGTTTAAGTAATGTGCCAGAATAAGTAATCTTGGATTCGCAGTCAAAACATCTTATTTTTAGTGCTCAAGATGATAGGACCTTTCATTGCTTAATATGAGAGAATTAGTAGTCTTGTTTGGCATTTGAAACTTATTTTGAGTACTTATAGAATATATGTTTACTTGGATAATTCTACATTTATATGGTTTTCTTGAAAGTACATACTTCACAGTTAAGATATTCATGGAAAAGTGGTGTAGAATTTAGTGTAGCAGGGAAGAGAAGTGGTGTCAATGCTGATGATGGGTGTTTCTCTTTGCCATTTTTGTGGGAAGGAGTTCGCAGTGTAACAATCTATGAGATTGTCTAAGAATGACTTGAGTGTCTTCATTTAATGCTTTTCTAATTAGATAACATATTTTTCTATTACATGAAGCACTTACATAGAGAACATCCATTGGGAGTGATGAACCATTTGGAGAAGCTAAGTTTTTGTTGGCTCCATGGGATTATTCGGCTCTTAGAGGAAGTTAGAAGCTTTTTTTTTTTTTAAATTTCTGAATTCATAAGGATATATCATTTTATGCTTCATGAGATCAAGATCTAAATCATTTTTCCATTTATAGCTAGAGCACTGTTGTCTATATAGTCTTCAAAAGGTGGATTAGCTGGATGCTGCATACTTCAAAAGAATTCCCAAATATAATTGATCTCATCCAATAATAGTTGCCTTAATTGTTAGATTATCTTTTCCACTACTGGTCACAATTTTTGAATTATGTTCAAGATGCTTATGTGATTGTAAACTGGAGGCAGAAGTAACCTGTTTTGCTGGTTCAGTAAAATCGTTTCTTGTTTACTACTCATCTATAGAAAATAGTTAAATGTTTTATTTGACAACTTACCTTGAAATAAAAATTGATATATTTTATTTTCTAGATTCCTCCTAATTTTTTTTTTCCCTTTAAAATCTTTGCAGATGGGAAGCTGGTATGCAACAGACAAAGGTAAAGACTGAAGATCAGGTAATTGATAAATCAGACTGAGGAAATAGTGAATGAGGTAAAGTTACATTTGCTTCCATACAGACTTGGAAGAGGTAAAAAGGGCAAAAAGGGAACTCTCTTGTCTGCATGTGCGCATTCATTGGTATATATCCATATTAATCTTGAAAGAGATGCATGAATTCCTTTGTTTTCTTTTTATTTTTTGGTGGGGGCATACAGGGAGAAGGGGTTGAGGGTTGGAACTTGGAAGTTGTTAGGCTACATGGTGACTGCCAGCACTTTCTCTTCCGTGGCAAATGACCTCCATTCCCATTTTTTTAGCCCCTGCAATCTCTAGTGACTTGCAGGATTTGGTAGCATTTCCTTGGTATAATTTTTTTTTCTTTTCGCCAAAAAAAAATCACATTTTGTGTGTGTTAGATCTCTTGCTCATGATTAGCACCGGACATGGTGCTTCTATATCAAATTTTGAGGCTACTTTAGTTAAGAAGCTGATTCAATGCTTCAACCGGAGACCTTGTGCCCTTGCTCTCTCATGGGAAGATTGAGAGGTCTTGTAAACACTCGGCATGAATCTGTTGTTTGTCTTGAAACTATGCTGGTTATGGGATTTGAGCTTCTAACTTTCACCATATAACCCTATGTTTATAGTTTTGCTCTAGTCTTGACGGTTAAGGGAGTGTAAACAGTATTCTTTTGGCTTTATCGAAAAATTTTGTGATCTTATGGTTAGTTCTTTACATTAAAAGATGGAAAAAAAGGGATCAACTCTGAAATGTTCCCTCATTGCCTTACTAGGCCTCTAGGAGCATGTTTCATTCCTGCCTTAAAAAGCGTAAGGAAGTTCCACATCGGTTCTTTTTTTTTTTTTTTTGGGTGCAATGCATCGGTTCTATTTTTAGTGGCAATCTTTTAGCAAGCGCACCAAAAAGAAAGAACAAATGTATTGCATATTGATAACTGCAAGATTTGTCGAGATTTTGGGAATTCTGCTATTAATTCATGGGCCGACCCTGCTATTAATTGATGGGTCGGTCCATAGGCATTCTTTGTTCCTACTTCCTAGACTAGCCGGAAAAAAAAAATCTTGGACTGTTTTCTTTCAACATCTGAGGCATATTTCATCTGCCATTGCTCTGATGCTAACTATATTTGGTAGGCTTACTAGAGCTGTTTCAAGCTTTTTGTTTACCTCGTCACTTGTTTTTAGTTGAGAACTATGGAAGTGGGGGCGGATATCTTTGGGACAATTCAAGGGAAGAAAAAGCGATGCTATTCCAATAAATCTTTGGTAACAATCTAATAAGTATTCACAAAATACAAATGGAGAGGAAGGGACCTACACCAAAATCAAGAAATAGATGCACATGCACATGATATTATTGGTTTAACCAAACGTATCCACGAGCTTTTTTTACTCAAGACTAATCCCTTTTGGGTCTTTGGCCAAAAAAAAAAATCCCTTTTGGGTTAAAAGTGTGAAAGGTAAGCCTTCCAAGCAAAACAATTGTACTTCACGGAGATCGAATTTGTATTCTCGTTCTTTTGGGATAAATGCCGGTTACTACCTCGATCAACATTTTGAGTGACGCACATGATATTTTGCCTTCATGCAAATATTTCTTACTCAAAACAGGGATTTGGATCCCTCTTCTCCACAAAAATACCAAACAGATTTGACCTTCGCCAATGACAATCAGCAAGATGACTGAAACAATGGTCCAGCCAATCTAAAATGAACTCCTCGCATAATGCTCTGCTTTTCAATCGTGTCCTTACTAAAAGAGGACCGAACAGGTCAGTCATCAAGTTCAGTGTTGAAAATAAAACTCGGAAACACTGTAGTTATGTTCCTGGCATTATGAATAAAGGTTAGAAGAAGAGGGAAAAGTTCAGACTAGGCAGATGTCATAACTACTAATTCTAAGTCAGTAGTAATTCTAATATAGAGAGGTTTGAACGAAGGAAGCATTGAGAATTACTGTAAATATGGAAGAGTCATGTTCTTCAAGAGTCTTGGGTTTCGAGTAACAAAAGCTTTCCATTCTTGTTTGTTGATTTTGCCATCTTTATCTGTATCAGCATCTGCAAATGTCTGAACAGTATAGTATGTTAAGCATGAGTGTCTAGGAGTGATAAGAGTAATAGAGAGGCTTGGAAGAGGAAGAAGATCGTAGTTTTAGTACGGTAAACAATTACCTCATCAATGATAGCTTCAAGAAATTCATCTGGAATATGCACGCCAGACTCCCTCAAGTTGGCAACTACCATTTGCCTGACCTGCAAATGACCACAGTAATCCAATGATTAAAGAGTAATTTACAAGATATAAGCAGAGTGTTAAGGATCCCTGGTCAGAAAATTTGGACAAGTGTTTGTGGATAAAGGATCCCTGGTCCAAAATGGACGACCCCTTAGGCTAGTCTTTTGATCAGTGGAAGTAAACAATAAATAAGTTCTAGCAGTGTCCAAGTTTCAAGCTCATAGTGTAACAGTAAGATCAATGAAAACACTTCATTACATAATTGATAACAATTTTTTATGGTGTGAAGAAATGTAGAAAAGACCCAGACAATTGTTTCATCCATACTCACTTCTTCCCGCTCGATAAATCCCGTCTGTCTCAAATCATACAACCTAAATGAGACTGCATGAAACCCAGGGGAGAGAAAGAAATGTTGTTTAACATGTCTCAAGCCTAATTGTAAAAAGTAGATAACTGAAAGGATTCTTGTATACTTACAATCAATTTTCTCCTCCATAGGGGCAGAAGGATGAAAAACACTAAGCGCATGTATGAACTCTTCAAATTCAATAACGCCATTTTTCTTCTCGTCAAAAAGATCAAATACCTAAAACAATAGTTGGCCACTGAATAAACTTATTGGATCATTAATCACAAAGAAAATTGACACAAATAGCTATGTTGCAGGCTGATTGTTCGTCAACTACTCTTCATTATTTCAACAAGAAACAAATGTCAAGAAACATGTAAGACTTTCTCCAACAAATGTACAATCATAAAGCAACATATCAGCTAGGCAAAATAACAGTAATCATTTATATTTCATCAGAAGAAAAGAATTTATGCTCACATAACAATGGGTAGAGGAAAGTTAATTTACAGAAAAAGCAAAAATGTAAATAGATTGTTTCCAGATTGGGTGAAACAGGCATGATGAGTATAGAAGAGCTAAAGAAATCTGTGAGGAATTCTCTTCTGACATGATTTTGCTAACAAACTTCAAGTGATGGATTAATTACCAATGCCCCACAGAAAAAGCCATTACATGGAACAGAGCAATGTCATTATCCTACTATAAAGACTCTCTCTCAAGATCAATTAGTGAATAGTGAGCATCCTAATTATAACTTAATTAATAAAACATGGTCAATTTCAGAATGACTGAAGAATGAGTAAGAGCATAAATAGAATTTGACTAGTTTTAGAAATTTACCCTATCCAGAAAAAGATTATCTCCTCCTTGATTTCTTAAGAGTGCCAATCGAAGCTCTTCCTTCATCAAATAATTAAAGTAGAATGATCAATGTAACATTGTTAATGCTTAAAATTAAGGATTAATCTTTCAAAAAAAAAAAAACCTTATGAATGAGGCCATCATCAATAATTGAGCAGCTCAGCTTCTTATACAGTTCGTGCAAAGCTTCCACTTCATTAACACTAACTACAAAAATTTGAATCAGCAATCAATTCAAATCAGATCTAATCGAATTCGAGAAAGAACCAGTAAAATGTATTTAGAAATAAATAATACTCCATAGTTAATTAATTTTAAACTGACAAGGAGAGTTTTTAGAGAGTCGAACGATATCGTCAAAGGTACAACGGAGTGGCGGCGGAGTACGGTGGTGATGGAAGCAAGAAGCTAAGCTGAAGATGAGAGCTTCAATCAGTCCAATTACTGGTATGCACACCGCGCAGAGCTTCTCTCCCATCGTTAACGAACTCGATTCCTGCTTTTTTTGAACATTCAATTAAAGTTAACTAACTTTTGAAACTTTTCAATTCCTTTCTTTTTCTTCTCTTTTTAATCTCAAACAAGATTTAAAAGAAAAAAAAAAATTGAAATCAGAGAGAGAGAGAGATTACGAGAGAGCTGTTGTTGCTGCGTAGCATCCATTTATGAGCTGAAGGAATCATCGATCCAGAAAGATAAGAGGAATTTGCAGTTACAAGCAACCGAACAAGGGGAAAAAAATTAAAATTGAAAAACGGTTTTATAAAGCAATAATAAAAGGGAAAGAGGGAAAAGAATTAAAAACAGACTTAACGGTAAAAGGCTCTTCCTTTTTCTTTTTTTTTTTAATTTCTCTCTAAAAGGACGAAAAAGAAAAGAAAAACTTTTCCTTCTCCTTTATGCCTTCCACCTTTGCTATTAATGAATCATCACCAATGTTCTTATCTTAAACTTGTTTTGCCATAAAAAGAATGTGAATCTTAAATTATTTTGGTAATTATCATACTATGCTTATGTGATTAAGATAGTTAATTAGGTATGAATTTTTTTATAATTTATGTCAAATCATCTTAATTACTTTTATCCACTAATTAATTAATGGTACAACTAATTTATTTATCTCATATAAAGCTACTTTTATTGAAGCTTGTTTTGATTCAAAGTTAATTTACATGGTATGTTCTTCAAAAAAAATTTACATGGTATGTTTTTTTTTAGTTTTCATTATTTAAAATTTTCATTATATTTTTATGAAATTATAATTGCAAGTAAACAATTAAATCAAAATATTTTAAACTAGCTAACCAATTATAATCAACATATATAAGTGGTGTATGGTAAGAAGACTAACAATAAGGGGGAAACAAGAAAGTAATAATAACAATGAAAATAGTTGTTGGATTGAGTGAAAGGAGTTCAATGTCTTTAAGTAAGATTCTCGAATCCAATCTTGTGAAAGACAAAAACAGTGGGAGAGCTTCCCCTATATAGGTTCGATGCGACTTAATTCTGGATTAGTCGAGAAGTAATGTGGTTACTGAATAGAGGAGTTTAATAAAAAAACAATAACAATGAAAATGAAAATGAAAATGAGAATAATAAATCAAATAATTAATTAGTTATCTTATTAGTTTACTTTTCTCTTTAGAAGTTGTATGTTAATAATAAAGTGGGCGCAGCTGGTACCACAAAATCAGAAGATTCCTTGCAGAGTCCATTCCACCCACATATTGCATCAAATAATCTCCACAGGGTACTAAAACACAATAATTTATACATTTTTTTAATACAATTCTAAACGCAACTAGCTTAAGTTGTAAAAATGGGTGGCAACATTTTGGACCGTCTCCCCTTCACGGGGGTTTTCGTGTCAGGAAAATGCCCATCGTAACCATCAGCAACATCTTCAATGGAACCATCCTCTGTCACGTTAACAGGGTAACTGACAAGGTGAACCCCTTCCATGTCCACAATTTCTTCATTGGCATAAATCTGCCACATTTTTTCGCCTAATGAACGCATTTTCTGTACACATTCCAGGCTTTCTGGCTCCTGGAATATGTCATTGGCTAGCCTCGTGTGTTCGTACCATAGCGACATTCGATAGCCATGGATGTCTCCTGGAGTTCTTGTTGGAACATTATTGGTTTCAGGACTTCCTGGCAACTGGTCTTGGTTCTGGTAACATCCTATTGCAATTTCTGTGTCTCGTCGCCCGTCCATGGACCTTTGGTTCACGTTTGCAGATCCTATTAGAAGGTACAAATCATCCACTGCAACAAAAAAATAACATGAACAATCTTTCAATAAGGAATGTTTCTACTTAGATTGTACAAGTAAGAGGCTTAACACCTTTTTTCCCTTGAACCTGTATGATTTTGATGTTTTGCCTCCTAAACTTTAATTTTGGACGTTTTGCCAATGAACTTGCAATTTGTAGATACATTAGTCCCTCTCGAACTGTAGGCTTGACGGTGCCGTTGCTGATGTGGCAATGCCATGTGGCACAAAAATATCACGTGGCAATGCCATGTCAGCATTATTTTTGCCGACGTGGTATTGTCACGTGGCATTTTTGTGCGATATGGCAATGCCATGTCACTTCAGCAGCATGACGGTGTCGTCACCTCAAAAGGGACTACCGAGCATCCAAATTGCAAGTTCATGGGGCAAAAAGGACATTAAGACATAAGTAAAACAGCTTTCAATTATGTTTTTCTTACCAATCATGACTTTGGAGTGAACATAGATCATGAATCTTCTATGTTTTTGGGCATTCCAATATTGGGTTGAAGGATGAGGAGAATAAGGAGGAACGAACTCTTCTTTGTTCTCTTTTTCCCTGTTTGCAAGACAGAAGAAATTAAGGTAATCTCTTGGGTGCACCCCTGGCTCGCCACTTTCTTTTATGGCTTCACCAATCAATTTATACATCATAGTCATTGTTTCCCTTGTCCAATGCAATATATCCTGAACCGGTTCGCTGTCAGGAACACCTTCAGGCCACATTGGTATCAAAATATAAACCGCAAATCTCTCTTTCGCTTTGATTTTACTTGCAATTTTCAGCGCAATCTCGACAGGAATCAAGTTTCGACACCCAGAGTGCTTATCTTTGTCCCATAAATGACAACCCCCAATGAAATATTGGTTCTCAATGTAAATAAATCTCTCAGCCTTCCTTATTGCTTCCACGTAAGCTTCATGGATGCTTTGCTCCACGGTTAAGTTTTTAGACAATTGCGTGGCAGAGACATGATCAATTGATCTGAAAACTTGTACTTTCCAATTCCTGTCTTCATTGGAAACACTTGAAGCAAAAGGCTGTCTTATTAGATTCGGTATGGAACTTGTCGGTAATAACAAACAAGGGTCAAATTGCTTCGTCCATCTTTGCTCGAAATTTGCTAAAACATCCCAAGCAGCTTCGCCAGTTATACAAGCATGAGCATCGTGCCACGGTTCCCTTGGTCCTCCTTTATGAAGGCTGGCGCCGGAAATATTTGTTTGATAGAAATCAAAACAATGGGATTCTGTATTTAGTGTACGGAACAATGAATGTTGCTCTGTATCGTACCGGCCATCGCAAAGATCTACGCCACCAATGAAGCTCATGATTTCCCTATCGTTTATAGAAGAAGAACTTGATGATGCTCTGGCGTCGACAGTTATGGTTTTTTGATGGTGAGCGAAGAGTGTTGGGAATTTGTGGTGTAATCTTGGGCATAATTTGCATATGACTTTTGTGTGTTTGAAGTATGCGAAAGCGTCTTCGTCATGTGTTCCCATTACTCCTTTGTTCTTGATTAATGGTAAAGAAGTTTCATCGTTCCAAAGCATGATTCTAACTGCTACACCTTCTTCAGCCTTTCGTTTCAACAATTCGCCTAGCTTTACTCCTCTTGCATGTGGAATACTTGTTTGAGAATCCCTCACCTGTTTCAAAAGACAATTGAATTAGAAATAGAAAGTAAAAGGAAGGATTAAGGCTTATTAGCCTTTTTGCCCCCTGAATTATGGGCCCAAGGACAATTTGCCCGATAAACTAAAATCGAGACAATTTGCACCATGACCTTTCCAAATTCAAGACAATTTGCCCCCTCTGTCAAGGGCAAAATGTCCGAATTTGAAGTTCGGGGAGCAAAACGTCATTAAGGCAATAGTTCATGGGGCAAAAAGGCTAATAAGCTGAAGGATTAATGTTTATAGGGGAAATTTGGCAATGTTTAAATACTTACCAGAACCAATTTCGGATTGAAAGACCAACCAACAATGTAAATTAAATGCTTTGCTCCTTCAATGGCCTTATAAACATCCTCCCATAACTTTGTTGGAGTTTCCCAAAGAGAAAATGGAGGCTGAAATGCAGAGCTATGATGAGCGTCTTGATACAGAGTGACTTGGCAATTGGACCGTTGAGGAAATGTAGCATTTCTAAGACCCTGGAATCCTCCATTTCTAAGTACTTTCCCCCAGGTTGGTTCAAATTCTGCTGGTTTGAACCATAACATAAATCTGAGCTTGAGTTCAGGGTTCGTTTTACCATTTTCCATTTCCAGAGGGAAGAACCCATTGATCAAGCTAGCTTCATATAGTATTCTTCTTGCCTGGATTGAGAATTTCCCTAAAATTGAGCACTTGGTTTTCAATGTAATGGTGATGGTTGCATCAGGTGGATGAGCACATAGAATTTGAAACGTTTGATTCCAAACGCGATCGCGTTCATGGCTCGTTTTTGCTACTTTCTTATCATCAAGCTTGATGGTCACATAGGTTGGCCTTCCGTTTGCAAGAACGCACTACAAATTAACACATAATCACCATAAGAAAAACATGTCAAAATAAGATTAAAGGCTTAAAAAAAACAAAAACCTTCCCAAATTTGCAAATACTCACATTCAAGGGAAATGGGGGTATGTAAGGTGTTGCATCAAAAATGGTGGCTTCAAGTGTTCCATGGAGGAACTTTGGTTTTCCTTCCATTGCTTAGAGTCTTCAAATATAACTGTAAAATTAAATAGGGGAAAGAGACAAACAGAGAGAAGCTAATTAAATGAGTTTTGTTTTGAAATGAGAGATAGAATTTTTGTCATATCATTCCCTTGAGTTATATAAAGGTGTGGGTGAGGGTTGAAAACTTGGAAGTGCTATAAGCAATATATGGGAAACTTAGAATGCAATTGAAATGGGGTTGGCGCCTTGGAAAGACTTGTGAAATTCTCCATTCTTTAATCTTAATTGCAATCCTTCAAGTCTCTGACAAGTTTTTCACTTGAAGTTGAAGTTTCTTAAACTCAAATCACTTGAAGTTGAAACCGAATATTCTTGTTTTATATACGTATATATGTCTTTGAGCAGCTATAGGCTTGCATACACATTTTTTAGGATCATGTAAGAAACTTCTGATCAGAGCCAACTTCATTAATTTTTCAAAGCTGACTTTTGATTATAAGACCAACTTACACTAATTTATACAGAAGTATATAACTAATTGCCTTAATTATATTAATCTTTGTCAAATGAGACATTCCTTGTTCCATTTTGGAAATTCCTTGCAAATTAAACCAGTTAATCGAGCTTTATAGGATAACTACTATGAAATCAAAAGTTCGGTCGAATTTTCCCTTATGTCCAAATGGTTAGAAATTGAAATTCACTTGAAAGAAGTTTTAAGTTGATGACTCTGTCCTTCCCATTCCTCTAATATATAGTATGAAAAGAAAAAAAAAATAGTGTTCGATTTCACCTTTTTTACCTGATTGAGGGGAGAGAAATATGAATTAATTGAAAATTTGAGTTAATTTTAAAATTTTCAAACTAGTTAATCCACAATTAATTTCATAATTATTTGGCACATTATTACCTCATTGGGTTGTAAATAAGTATACTACATTAAGGTATAGTGGCCCTATGCCAACTTATGACCAATTCTCAAAACCTATTTTCTTATCCCAATAATGGTGGAATCATGACTTTAAAGAAATAGAGGAAACGTAGGGCAAGAAACATCATTTTCAACTCTTTTTCTCCACATACAAAGGCTTTTCAAAAGACCAACACTTGAATTGGTGAAAATAAGTAAATAACTTTGAAGTTTATAATTTTTGTAAGTCAAAAATGTTTTTATTTGGTAATTCATACTATTGAATTACAAGTGTTAGTTACCTTCCGTCCGTGTAAAGTAAGTGTTAATTACTTAAGGAAGATTTATACAAAGAATTATCCACAACTCAAATTTCATCATCAAGAAGATGTTTTTACTTTTTGAAGGTAAGAACATGTGTCTTTTCTTTTTCTTGGTAAAAACATGTGTCTTTTCTAATTAAGTTCAAACATTTATGAAATCATCAGTCCTAAGCTTACAAATTGCTTTAACTTATGCCAAGTGGATTATGTACAATTCGTGGGACCTTATTGATTTTGAAAATCCGTTAGCTATATATTTATGTATGGTGTGGTGTATCGTGGACCAATAAGAAATTTATCCTATTATAAATTACAAGACACAGGGCACTTATTATGTGAGTGGTTTATGACAGTTTCTTTTTTTCAATAGTTAGTTTCTTTAAAATGATATAAATAAATTTAAATATTATATTTATCCTATAATGGATAGTTTTTATCTAAAAAGGGTAGTTTTTATTTTATTTTGAACTTTTAAAAAACTGAGTTTGTCTTCGAGTCAACTCGTGAGACAAACTCAGATTTTCACATTATAATTAGTATAGATATTGAATAGTGTTTAGTGGATTATAAATCCATTCCTATATTTCATGTAGTCATTTAAAATTTAACCGAATTTCATATTAGTATTAGACTCGGGTTATACATGGAGATCTTTCGTCCAATATTATTTTGATATATATTTGTAATTTTACTTGTTATTATTATATTAGTTAGTTTATATATGTTTGTTAATTTCTCTTGTATATTAGTATATATAAACAATTACTTTCATTGTTATAAAATTTCAATATATATTATTGTATTCAAACAAAAATCTCAACGTTTATCACTTTATGACGATATAAACATCCATGTGACACAAATAAATGGTCACAAAACATTTGGGTGTTCATACGTGACAAAAGAAGGTGCTTACACGTTTTACTTGATTAGTATTTGTGCCAATGTGATGAGGTGCATGGCCCATTCAAAATTATTTTAAGGTAGTGACTTCTATAGAGTAATATTAGATAGGTCTATCAATCATGTTAATTATGGTCTCAATTTACTATAATTAAATCGTAAATTTACAAGTTTATTAAAAAAAAGAGAGAAAGATTTAGGGAATAAATCATAAAATTTAGGACATTATTATATTGGGGAAAACTATAAGTACTCATGATGTGTACTCAAGAATAGTACTTGTACTTTTTTACCTTAAATTTGTATGTTTCCAAACAACTAAAAAATATATTCTTGTATCCAAATACCTAAATATCCCTTATATTAATTTGTACCAAGTACTATTCTTGAGTGCAAATCATGAGTACTTGTAACCTCTCCCTATTATATTAGAATTAATATTTGTAACATATTTTTTGAATTAGAACATTTTTATTATATAGTTTGATTTAAATAAATAATAAAGAGACTAATTTTTTGTTAGTTTAAATGTAGACAAGTTTTACCTAATAATTTCTGACTTGTGATGATATGATTGAAATGAATTTAAAATCATATGAAGAAGGTACAAATTTTTAAATTTTGAGTCTGAAATTTTCAAATAAAAATAAAATGTTACGTAATGGTGATATATAGATGATTGGTGCATTTGTTGAAGGTTGAGAGGATAGTAGCAAAAATATATATCATCAACACAATTCAACATCAATCATGTGATATTAGAATTCTTTTGTGTAAAAGGGAACCAACAAAAACAAGATGCCAAGATGTAGAAACTAGAAACATGGTGATCGATATTGCAACTGCAATTAAAACAAAATTTATTCATGACCTTAATAGTTCTTGTTTTTGTTGATAATTATATCCCAATCATATACACTACTTTACAAACTATAACACCATCCGCCCTCTCTCATTTTAAGTTTAGACCGTTCCCTAATCCATTGATAGAGTGTTTTAATCTATTAGATATTTATTTGAGATTTTTTTTAATTTATATAGATCTTATACTAATTAAGGGTTGCAAATTGCAATTATCATTTACTAATAAGTGATTAGTCGAAGTGATAAACAATTTTTATTGATGAGAATATAAGATGGATTCCTTGAAAATGTATTTGTTAGGGGAAAAAAGGGAATTACTAAATACCGCCTCCTTTTACTAGACACCGCCTCCCCTTGGACTATTTTGCCCTTTCCTTCAAATTAACTTCAAACTTTTCAATTCTCTCAAATCCTCTCAACCTTCAAACTTTCAAAACTCAATCATTTAAAATCATTCAAGTAAAACAACATCAAAACGCATGAACAAAGATTTTTCGGATTGAAAGTATGCTTTTTTATTAAAAAAAAAGTAAAAAAACAAATATCTATTTATCATTAATCAAATATTAAAGTCCTTTTGCTAATATTGACATATCCATACCCATTTAAACTAAATGAATTATCCAATACTTATTAAATGACAAAAGGAAATTAAAGGAAAATCTAAAAAAAAAAATTAAAGAAGAACAAGACAAAAAAAAAAAAAAAAGATGAACTGTGCGGGTCGCCCAGCCGTGGCCGGGTCGCGATCGGGTCGCGACCCACTTGTGTTCATCTGAAAGGTTGAGAGAATTGAAAGGTTTGAAGTTTAATGGAAAATATAGCAAATGGCAAAATAATCCAAGGATGACGGTGTTTAGTAATCCAGATAAAATATTGTACTCGTATAGAATATAACTCAGACTTCCAACCTTAACTACTTGTGTCAGCCTTGTCGTCGGCAAAATAAATGATTTCTAAACCATTGCTTTCATTCTAACTTCACCTACATTATTAGCTTGCACCATACCAAAAGTGACCTAAATCATTACATGGATTGGATATTTGATAAGCCAAGCCAAGGATCTAAATTACAAACATATCAAACATTTTCAAACAAGCTGACATTCATATAAATTTATCCTACATACAATCAATCATATCTTCATTGCTCCCTTTCCCCCCAATATTTTTGATCTTCAAAATCTTCCCAATTCACATGCCAATGACATTTTCTGTTTAACTTGAATCAGAGAGCTCCAACCAATCATCAACGATCCCAATTACGTGTCAAGATTTCATTGGTTGACCGACGCAAAAAGTCGTCTAACCCATTCAACTTGTGTCCACGTGTGCAGACACTATGATTCGGGATTTAGCAAAGACAACCCACAAAGGTTTCTTACAGACTATACTCTTCTAGATGTGAATGGAGAAAAGCTTGTACGACTTCGCCAGAACCACCAACATGACACGTGGAACAAGGTGGCCGGCTTCGTTTGTAACTTGCCGTCGCTTTAGCGCTGCCGTCCCTACAACGTTTAAGTGTAGTCTTATCCCCTCTTCCGAAGGGTTGGTTGGATAAACAAAATTATAAAAATATTAGTAATATAATAATAATCTCAGCAAAGTCTTAATATTCGAATATTAAAAACTCATTGACGTTACCATGTACTTCAAGTCCATCCTCTCCCATCAACCTCATAAAATCTAGACCGTTGGACAAGATATTGGTACACCGATCCACTGGCCATGGTTACTTAATAGCTTTCCTTTTCATTTTCCTCTATATATTCTCCTAAAATCTAGACCGTTGGATCAGATTTTAGTACATCGATCTACTGGCCATGGTTATTTCTAGCTTTCCTTTTCATTTTCCTCTATATATTCTCCTAATTACAATTTTTTTAGGTAATACCTATGTAATGATATATCTCTAACGAAAAAAACTTATATGTGTACAATTATACGGTGAGACTTGAACCCATGATCATTTAGATGCGGATGCACTTGCCAATTGAGCTAACAACTGAGGTGCTTCTCTCAATTACAATTGGATATTTATCAAGATCAATCATGAGATGCTACTATCCTTACATATTAAGATCTTTAGTACTTATAATCATATTGAATTCTGATTAATTTAAAATTAAGTTGAGCCATACCTTCAAATGAAGTCAATCTCCCAATATCTATTCAAAAGTGGAATTTTGATTTAGAAGTACATAATTTCTTCCATTATACTCAAACATTGATTAAATTGCATATTACAACTAAGATAAATTTTGAGATCTTCAAAACTAATGTAAGAATGAGCATAATATGACTGAATGGCTATTTTTGCTAATTAACCTTTTTGGTTGCTTATCCCAATTCCCAATCAAAGAGATCGGGGTGCCCTCATGGGTGCTAATTAAACTTCCAACATTTTCACTTATGCGATGGTTGGAATTTTCGCTATTTTCAAATAGAAAAGGGAATAATCATAATCTTTCAAGTAGAAACATAAGATCTTAGGTAAAATGAACTTGACATAAGTTGTTAAGCTTGGATATATTATGCATAATGTTAAGATTTGAATTTCGTTTGACTATAAACCCTACTTGGTAAGCGAAAAAAAGCTTGAGAATGACTTTGATTATCTAATTAAAATTTAGTATTTTGAGCACCCGAGTTATTAGTTCAACTGGTGAGTGCACCATGTCAGTTCAAATCTCACGGAATGTGAGTTTAATTTATTTATTTGTTTCTTTGTTTGGTTAATAGGTTATGTAAATTTCTTAATTTGGATCGGATTCTCTCGGCATTGGATCAATAGAGATCGTCTTGCTCATGTTAAATTGTTTCATAGTACTATATTCTAATATAAACAAGGCTCAAAGTCGCAACTCGCAAGAGCATATCATTTCATTAGGATAAAATGAAGGACAAAATCAAGAAAAAATCTAAATTAATTAGTAGTACCTTTTTTTGAAAGAATTAATTGGTACTACTATTATTATTAATTAATTAATTAGTAAAAACCGAAGAGATTGAGATATATAATATAGAAAAGTAATTAGAGCTCACAATCGCATTATAAACCCACCCACCCATCTCTCATTCAATACTTTATTCCTTTACATACCCTCCCCCCACGTTGCTCTGCCCTTCACATTCCTTTCATCTTCTTCCCCCAAAACAGGGTCAAACCTCCGAGACCAACAAAAAAATGACAAACTACGGCACAATTCCGACATCGTCATCGCCGGGACCGTCGGCGAATCTCGAATACTTATCGCGAGCCAAGGCACGAATCAAGGAAGGCCTGGGAGCTCGACGCCCATGGAAAATCATGTTCAATATCCACTCCCTCAACTGCCCTGCAAGCTTCTTCGAAGCCATGTCCAGAATCAAGACTAATTTAGCTTACTTCCGCATGAACTACGCCATAATCGTGCTCATCATCCTTTTCCTCAGTCTTCTATGGCACCCAATCTCCCTCATCGTCTTCATAGTCATGATGGCCGCTTGGTTGTTCTTGTACTTCCTCCGCGATGAACCCTTGGTTATTTTCAACCGTACGATCGACGATCGTTGGGTGCTGGCCGTTTTGGGGGTTTTGACCATCGTCTTCTTGCTGTTGACTGGTGCTTTCCTCAATATTCTGGTTTCCCTCTTGGTTGCCGCCGCTGTCGTTTTGATTCACGCTTCCTTTAGGAGGACTGATGATTTATATGATGAAGAATCTGCTGGTTTGATGGCTCCTGCTTCATCTTCTTCTTAATTGTGGATCTTTAATTTGAGTTAATTGTTATTATGTGTATGATCTCAATTTTTTTGTTGGTTTTGTTTATTTCCCAAGTGTTCTTTTAATTTAATAAGTACATATGAATTTGGGTTAATTTGAGGTTTGATGAACCCTTGAATCATAGTTTAATGTGAGCTTGCAAATGGTAAAAATGGTGGGTGAAGGAATCTGTTCATCTGTTGCTTAGATCATCTGATATTTGTTTTTTTCTTGACAATTTGTCTTTTTTGTTTTTTTCTTTGGTAAATTCAGAAATTGTTAGTTTCAGACTTTCAGTGTACCAGCTAGCCATTGTTTTTAGTGAACAGTTCATCATCTTAAGCTTACTAACTGTGCATTTAAACAGCTTGATTTGGATTTTTCTTAATGCTAGAAGAAGAAGGGGAAATTTGAAAATGTCCAAAGAAATTATGTATCAATCACAATTTTACTACTATTTTGCCTTTTGTTTGAATTTGAAGAAATTTTAACTTCATTAGGAAGAGTGTAGTCATGAATGTACATTTTTTTGTTCAGGAAGATGTGGGGCTATTTGCCATTAATTTACTAAACCAAGATTCAGAAAGATTAAATAATTGAAGGAAAAGGTAACATGATTCATATGATTTACTTAGCATATGAGGATGGGTCCTCATAATTAAAAGGAATACTTCAATTTCATTGACAAACTGCTTTATGGCACATGGAAATAGTGCAGTGGTCACTAGTCAGCATGGGGATGGGGGGGCACAACACAACTTATAATGCAAGATTAAAGGCTTTTGGCATGTGATGTTAATTTGAAGCCATATATAAAACCCCAAATTTTCATTTGTCAACCAATAGTTTGTCATTAAAAGGTCTGGGGTAATCTACAATTGGGGAAATAATGCAATATATCTAAGTTCCATGAACTTGAAAGACCCAATTTTGTTTTTAATATATACAAGGGAACTAAGTTAGATTGATCACAAAGTTGAAACAAAGAGAATCCTATGCAATACATGCACTAAGCTGGCCAGCATAATCATGTTGATTTGCTAAATGAGGCAACCCAAGTTTTTTTTTTTTTTAAAGTTGATTTAAATTAGGGCTAATGGGCAAAGTAGTTTGATTTATTTATCAAATTAAGGAGTTTCTAGAGATGAGAAGTAGTAGGTGCTAACGTGAAGATTTCCCTGCCCCTCAATCTAATTTAATACTACTACTAGTATTTGACATTGTAGGGAGCAATCATGGGCTCCATGTGTATCTCGAGTGAGACTCAGAAATATCCCACCAATCATCGACGGTGGATTTATTGGGCAATCGCCTTTAAACTGTATAAAATAGTACCACTTCCAGTGTTATTGGATGCCTTTTACTACTACTTTGTTGAATCAATCTATATATCTATATAAAGTGCACAGAATTATCGAAATATAATTTATACTTGATACGATATATAGTTATGTAAAAAGAAAAACATTTTGAATCCAAGTGTCTTTATGACCCAGGGAAATCCCAGGCCCAGCAGCACCAAAGTCAACATCTTTGGGAAATTGAGGTAATTCATTTCCATGATCTCTCTGTGTCTCTAATTGCTTCTGAAATGATCAATTGTATTGTGATTGGCTAAATTGCTATGGAAGCACTGCAGAGCTCTGGGTTTATATATAGGCTTGGAGGCTGTGACCAATATACACCATTTTTCACTTGTAAGATTGAAAAGGTAAAAATCTTGAAGATCATAATTGTCAGCTAATTTCCTGGATGTGTTAATTCCAAATGTCATCATTTTTTCTATCTTCAGACCAAAAAAATATCATCAAAATGATAAATATAGAAAAAGTTATTGAGATTAAGAAAGATTATTTGCCAATTTTGTTGAGCTTGAGAGACAAGACATTGCAACAAGTTTGAGTGAGGTTTGTTCATGCATGCATTCTTTACAAAAAGGGAAATTCATGAGTAAAACAAGGGAAAAAAACTCCTTCAAGTGCATGTTATAATCCATTTTCTATGGTCTCTTAAGATTAGGTAAAATTTTGTGTATTATTTATTTCTTTCTCCAAATAATAATGTTTATATAGTATGTAATTTCTACACATATATTAGACCAATTAATTATGAAGATGTTAAATAAATGACTATTTTCTTCTAGATGAAAAAATATGTTTGTTCTAATATTGCCAAAAGAAAGAATAAATATGTTCCTTCTTGATTCTTCTAGTTCTTCAATAATCATGTCAATTTTTTGTTGCAATTTAAAATTTATAAAGAATACCATAAAAGTAAAATGATAATGATAAAAATAAATACATATACCATTTCTCAAAAAAAAAAAGAAAAAGAAAAAACACCTACACGTGCTCTTTGAAAATATGCATTTTAGCCCCTTAACCTTTCTATTTGGCTCTATCAAACTCTTTTGGGCAGGCTTCTATTTGAAAACGAGTTTTAAATTGGAGCTTTGAATTCCCAATTCGCCTCTGGCCAAAAAAAAAAATGTAATTCCCAATTCGCCGTTAATCTCCGTTACTTTGGATGTTGTAAGTTGTAAACGACGAGGGAAAAAAATCAACTAACTGTGATTTTGGTAAGTTCACAATTAACTGATCAAGACAAAGTGAGAAGGTAAAAAAAATGGCAATTAACAACTGAGCTTCCGTCCGCTTTTCTCTTCTCTAAACCCTTCTAACTGTCCTGACCGACTCCGCTCGTCGCCGGCGATAACCTCCCCAGCTGTCTGTTACTGGAGGTTGTCTAAGAGAATGAATTCGATGGCTCGCCCGTCGTACGAATTCGATCCCTATTACCTTCAACCTGACCAAGACCCTAACTTGATCAACACTCTCTTCGTTTCGGGGCTCCCGGACGACGTTAAGGCGCGTGAAATTCATAACCTCTTTCGGCGACGCGCTGGCTTTGACTCTTGCCAACTCGAGTATACTGGCCGCGGCAACCAGGTAACTAACATTTATTTTGCAAATCCTTTTACTTTCTGTTTGGTTTCCGAGAAATTGCAGTAACTGAGAGGCAGAACTTATCCTTTTATTAATTTTAAGGAATTATGAATATCATTTGAATTTAGAGATAGTTTAGCTAAATCTTATAGTAGATGTGAAGTTTAATCCTTTCTTGCTTTTATATTTTTCAAGAAGAGATACATTTGGATATAGAAGCAAGCAATACATTTTAAAAATTAAAATAAGAAAAAAATAGTTTGTGAATGACAAAAATATGTATGATCTGCATTTTCTAATAATGATCATATAATTGTTCAATTCTTCTTCCAAGGTGCCTTGACAAAAGAACACTACTTGAAAACAATAGTACTAAGTAGAAAATGTAAGTTGCCACTCCATTTATATACCCAATTACATTTCAGTGTGTAAGCAGATGTTTTTTGCTTGAGCATTTTTAAGACGGTATTTGGACTTTGGAGAAGTAATGTAATGGGGATTGCTTCTCATGGTTACAGGTTGTTGCATTTGTGACTTTTCTCAATCATCAATCTGCAATTGCAGCAATGCATACATTAAATGTGAGTATTATCAAGTAACAAGAAAACTTGAAGCTTCTGGAGATTTCTATTCTTTTTATTCTATTCATTCTTTTAACGACTGTCTTTAGGGTGTCAAGTTTGATCCTCAAGCAGGATCTGTTCTGCATATTGAATTAGCAAGATCAAACTCAAGAAGAAAACGGAGACCTGGTAGGTGATGTCTCAAGTTGTTTTACTAGTGCAAAACCTAATGCTCTTTATCTCCATAACTATTATAGGATGATCAACTTTACCTTGGTCAGGTAGTGGTCCTTATGTTGTTATCGATAAAAGAACTAAGGCCTCATCTGACACCCAAGAAACATCAAGTGATGATGGTAAGCCCATAAAATTCACCTCAATCTTCTGGTTTCATCATGGTTAAAATTCACCTACTCATGTTAGCATGATTTTCCATATTCAGGAGGCAGTGACACTGAAGAACCATCTGGGACTGACAATGCTGATCCTGCAAACAAGGATTTGGGAACTGTCAATAGGTTAAAAGCACTCTGGAAATATGTTATTGTTGTATATTTGAAATAACGTAATTCTGTAAGCTTCTCTATATCAAGCATAGGCACTGTGAAACAATGAAGTAGTACCTTTTATTATTAACCCTGTGAAATTTTTATTGCAATATTGTAGTTACCTTATGTCTGGTATGTGCAGTGAGACAGTAGTGGATCCAGAAAATGTTGTAGCAGTTTCAAATGTAAGTAAAAACCACTTTATTTTGCTTTCGATCCTCATATGAGCATTTGAAGTTCTTTTGTAGAAGGCATATGTTTCTTATTCCAGACAGCATGTTATGGGACAATATTGGTCCTGAATTTTGTCACAAAGGATTAATTTTGCAAAGAAATCTCGTGGTCTTTACGATCAAAATTCAAGAAGCAAATTCTTCTAAGTTATTTTATGTCTAGGTATTGTTGATCCTGCACTTATCCTCGATGGCTACTGCAGGAGCAGTTAGAAAGGGCTGTTGGTGAAGGTGTTCAACCATGCTCTACTTTATTTATAGCAAATCTAGGTCCAACTTGCACTGAGGATGAACTGAGGGAAGTTCTATCTCGGTAAGTTGCTCTGCTACTCATCATACACTTCTAATATATTTTAATTGAAGTTGTTCTCCTGACAAGAACAAAGTTCTGGATTTTATGCTGTTTTCCTCTAAATATATCCTTACAGTTACACCTAGTGTTTGTTTATGACATGGAGATCAGAAACTTGTTGACTTCAATTCTTTCTGGTTCCAGGTACCCTGGTTTCAATGTGCTCAAGATTCGGGCCAAAGGTGGAATGCCAGTCGCATTTGCTGATTTTGAGGTAACAAAACTTAATGTTGCAACTCGTAGGCCTTGATTCTGTTAATGGTTAAGTGAACAATGAATCCCAATTCATCACATTACCCATTCAATCTACAGTCATTCATTATAATTTCATATATCATATACTATACATCATTATATGTACTAGTGAAGTTTCTATGAAAAGAGACTTCCATGGAATCATAGTTTAAGCGGAAGTAAACACTTTTGTGTGTTCCATATAAGATTCTCTCCGAATCTTTGCTGTTTTGGAAGTGCAATGTTCATTATTCAAAGGGACTTACTTTGAAGAGTTCCAGAGCATATGCCTTACCTAGGTAAAGATGTCTATTTTAAAAACTGGAATTATGGAGTAACAATGGAAAAACGAAGTATTGTAAAACTTGGAATGCAAAATAGACATTCTAATTCTTTTGCGAAGTAGTATAGTCCAAGATTGGTTGGTTGCCAAAGCATCCGGATCTTCATCAAGACCTATTGTTATGAAGATGGCAACATTTTGGTTCAATGGTCAATCATGCAACTAACATATGACCTTGTCATGTTATATTTTGAGTGCACAATCTCACTAATCTCTCTCTCTCTCTCTCTCTCTGCTTCACAGCAAATAGAACAAGCCGCAAAAGTGATGAAGGATCTCCAGAGTAGCCTGTTACCTTCATCAGACAGAGGCGGCATGCACATAGAGTAAGTATAACCGGCCTTACGAGTTTTCAAATATGCTTGTTTAGCATAGTCTTATTTCATTATACCAAATGATACATTTTACTGGTTTTGGTTTGTAGATACGCAAGGTCCAAAATGAGGAAAGCCCTATGATTAAGGGAATTAGCTGGCAATTTTGAAATGTTCCAGCACGGCTTTGTTCCAGTTGTATTGTAAAGGCATTGTCGAGTGTGTCTCTATTTGAATTTTGAAGAGAGTTCAATTGTCCAACATTGTAAAGGTCACAAATTCATATTCAATGCTAACTTACGCATTGTTTTGTTTCCTCTCGAATGCTTATTTTCTTTCAAATTCATATTCACCCAGAGTGAATATCCAGATTTTACATTCAGCGGCATCTTTAGGTTAAAACCACAGTTCAGGTTTCAGGAATGTCGTGCCAGCCATGAATTTTGGAACATAAAAATCTAAATTTCCAAGAAAAAATTGTCCTCAAGCCATGAATGGAGCTGTAGAGGGAAACCAAAATTTTTCCTCAACCAGGGCACAAATTGTGGATAGCGTGGATCCTCAGAATAGGATTCCATTTGAAAACACAAAAACACTGAAATTTATGACAAAAAACTAAAGTATCTCTCGTCGCTTTCAAAATTTTCACGAACACCAGAAGAAATAATAAAAGATCATCAATTCATCCATGTTCTGCTATCAATTGTAGTTGTAGGCAACATCAGGACAACAAAACCAACCAACTTGTCCTTGAGGATAAGGAAGGAAAAAAAAAAAAAAAGGCTTTTAAATTTACAATCAAAGCACCAAAAAAACAAGGCAGAAATTTAATACTAGCTAACCTGTGTCTTCTGCATCTTTCAGACTTGTCATCATCATAAAAACAATGTAATGACAGGGTAAAGATTATATTTTTAAAGTTTGAAATTTTAAAAAAAGTTTGTTAGATAAGGATGTTTCACCTATCAACTTTGAATGCATGTTTTTCTTCCATAAAACCTTTGTTTGTTTGTTAAAGAAAGACAAAATCTCAGACCATTTCTGTCAGTTTACTTGATAAATAAGAAATCAGTATGGGAAAAACACCGTCTTTACCATGAAAGGCCAAAAACATTTTTTACTTTTGGCTAACAAAATGAAATGATTTCAAAAAGAAGTAAAGAACTGTCTTTCCATGCACTATCAAACAAAATCCTATACCAACAAACACGTGAAAGAGAGACAGAGGGAGGCAGAACCATATTTGATATATTTCCTCAAGCTTGCTTCATTGATTTTTAATTAGATGATGGCATATTCACCATAGCTTCGAAAATTGCCATTTCCAAAAAGAATTACAAAAAAAAACCCTATTACCCTTTGCTTGATTCCCAAAATACTACTACTATACAAAAAGCAAAATGAAGATGTTGGCATATAATTCTAGCGTACCATGCGTGTATAATAAACCTGGTGGTTGAGCTTTTTACAAATCTTCACATGAAGTTCTCCTGGCTCCCGGCCTTAAGCCCGTCCAGGGAGAGCTTCCCACTGAACCCTTCCAATGCCTCGTTTACCAATGGTCCGCTGTAATGCTGTTGTTGCTCTGCCCATATCCGGCCACTGCGGTTGCCAACATCATATCCTGGTGATGCGTAATTCGCGTCCATGAGCATGTCACCTTCCAATATTCGGAGGACCTTCATCCCAAAAGAACATTGAATTAATCAGGAAAATCAAAATACCACTTAATGAGTAGTGAGTTAAAATATCAAAATCTCGGTAACAATCTTAGATTCTTCTGCAAAATCTTATCATTACCTGTGACATGCGAGGCCTACAATGAGGATCCCGCCTTATGCATAATGATGCTGCATGAAGCATGCAATAGACCTCTTGTTCTGAATAGCGATCCTCCAATCTTGGGTCTACTAATTCATCAATAGCATATTCTTCCAAAAGCGGCCTTGCCTGTTCCAGATCACAATATAAGCAATTAGTGACAATAAACCAATAAAAGCAGACTAGTAAACATTAAAAGCCAAAAGGTAAAAATCTTTTTTAGCCCCTTCATTTGTTTTGGGAGATGCAAGTGTTAAGATTTGATTCAATTGTTCTTAAAGATACACATGAAGCAAAGCAAGATGTACAAGCAGAGAAGGAGAGGTTTAAGAGCATACCCATTCAGTTAGACATTGCTGGCCCTTTGGCCTATTAAGGTCCACAGCTTTTCGCCCAGTAACAAGTTCAATTAACACTACTCCAAAGGAATACACATCGGCTTTTTCTGTGATTTGCCCACTCTGAGCATATTCTGGTGCCAGATACCTATACCACCAGCATAAACCATTAGTGGATTCTAGAATTGTATAGGGAAAGTTAAATCGCAAACAAAAGTTGCCGTTCAAGATTTACCCAAATGTTCCAATCACTCTTGTTTCCACTCCAGTATCACCATCAGGCTGCCATCTTGCAAGGCCAAAATCACCAACCTATAGAAAACAAAACTAAATCATTAACTTCAGGTACAGCTATTCAAGAAATTTCTAAAATGGTTCAGTTACACAAATAGTTTCTCCTAGCATCCATCTAAACATCTAAAAAGGTAATAGGACTTGATGTACTACAATATATTGGGAAATTAAATGCCAACAGAGCAAAATCTCTCAAAATATGAACACTTTGATTTCATGATTGTGTATCAAAGATATTTTATTGAAACAAGAAACGAAGGAGTCTGACTAAGGTGACTGGCAGGAATCATGAATAAAGAACTTTTAGCTTGTAGATTCAAAATTCACAACCATAAGAAAAGTTTGCGTACCAAAGGTTCAAAATCATGGGTGATGAGAATGTTGTTCGGTCGCATGTCACGGTGCACAATGCAGCCAACTCTGCATTCTTCATGAAGATATCTCAGACCTCTAGCAGCTCCAACAGCAATCTTTTGCCGTGCAGACCATTCTAAAGGTTCCCGATGACGCCCTGAAACAAATCGAATGTACATTCAAGACCAAAATTACTAAAGAGAGATAAGCATCTTTTAAGTATGATAAATCTTTTTCCTGAAAACTTGACTGTGATTATCTTAACCACATAGTTGCAGCTGCAACTAACTTCAGCTCTTTCTGTGGTTTTTGAATTCTTTTATCCCCTCAAACTTTTTTCTAATTCAAATTTCAAAATCCAATTAGTTAGGAAAATGCATCCTCAATGAGCAAAGCTAACAAGCTCTTTGAAATAACGCAGCCATCATAGGACAATCTTCGAACGGAGTGTAGAAGATGTCTAGACCAATGATCAGAAAATATATGAAGTTTGGTTAGATAGGCACGAAGATTATATTCTACTTAGAGAGAAAGACATACCATATAGATGTGCATCTAGGGATCCATTGCATATGTACTCATAAACCAGCAGCCGCCTTCTATCCTCAATACAGAACCCAATCAGCATAACAACATTCCTGTGCTGCGCACAGCTAAGGACTTCCACTTCAGAGCAAAACTCCATATCTCCCTGAGAGCTAGCCAACTTGTGTTGCTTGACTGCAATTGCCTGGCCATCTGGGAGAACTCCTCGATGAACAGATCCAAACCCACCCTCAGCCAAGAAATTAGCTTGTGAAAATCCACCAGTTGCAAGCTCCAATTCAGCATAGGTAAACCACCTTGGGGGTTTTCCAAATACAGGTGCCTTGTGCTGACAAATTGAACACAATGGTGGAGGGCCAGGAGGGGCATTTCTAGATAACGAGATTGCTTCTCTCACATTTCCACTAAATTCCTTATCACTCCTAAAACTTGATACTCCAATTCCAGCCTCTCTATCTAGTTTTGAAAATTTCTCCAGCAAAGCTTTAGTTGTGGAGGCTTGAGCCCTGTCGTTAGCTCTACCTGAAGTTTCTTCAAAATGCTGCGAAGATTGACGATGAGAATTAAGATATTCTGTTATCCATGGTTGGAACCTCAAACTTGCTGAAGATAAGGATACATTTTCACTCTCAGTGTCTGAACTAGATTCATCATCAAGATCCCGGTTTTCCTGAATGACTAATGCTTCCTCTTTCTTCAAGTCTCCATTCCCTTCTGAGACAAAAAATGGTGAAGTGCCTGGATCAGAGCTTGAAACTGAAGAAGTTCCTGCTTCAGTGGCAGTAAAAGGTGTCCCTAGCTCTGGACTACTTGTTGGAGTGACAACCGGGCCTCTAACAGAATCAGATGATCCATTTTTGTTTTTGGGATGCTTTTCAGCTGTTTGATCTAGCTCAGAATTCAATTGATGAGAAACTTCAGTTTCCTTCTTAGGAGACCCAACCAGATTTAAGCGGAGAACTTTTGCCTGTGAACGCTTCATGACCACTATGTTGCATTGCAACTCCTCAATGCACCGTTTTTCCTCAGGTTTGAGCTGCCTGAACCCAAAAAGCAAGTAGAAAAGGTGGAGATACTAAAAGAGTTAATAATCTTTTAGATAGAACATAAATATTAAAAGAAAGGAAGATGAAACAGAGCAAACAGGATCTTACTTGTCCAATACAACCCAACTAGCTTGGGCTCGCTTGGCCTCAGAAGCTACTGCTCCACATGGCGATCCAGAAACAATCTTTATCTTGACATTAATCTGTGCAATGAAGTTGGGAAATAGGACATTAGCAGGCAACGACATTGACATCAAACAGTAATGGAAACTCATGCACCCAGTTGCCAGGAATATACCTTGTTTGGATCATAAACATCATGGAGCTGGAGGATCATCTGGGAGCAGGAATCTGTGATATCAATTTTTTGCTCTGAACTTGATCCTGATTGAGACTTTCGGCTGGCACAGTCGCCAGCAAATCTTGGAAAACTCCATTTTCTACCTGAAGGTTTGTGAATATAAAGTTAGACTAGTTTCAGTAGTTATACACCATAATCATATATAATTATGACTCTTTCAAGCCTTGAACAATGATCATGTTATCCATAGTCATTTAAAAGAAGCATACACTAAGTTAGAAACTGGAAATCTGGAAGACTGTCTATGAAAGGCAAGAATAAATAGGAAGATATTAATATAAGTGTTGATTCAAGCAAATTCCCAGATGGCCAGCCAAAAACCAAAATATAAAACAGATAGACAATAGCGTTAAGCAGGAAATTTCTTCATTATTAACCATTTTAAGTAACTTGCTGTAGAGACATTAAGCAGCAAGACTAGTCTCAATAACCTAACTTTCTCAGACCAGAAAACGTTTTTGTGAAGTGCCATACACCTTTCACCTTTGAGAGTGGGGTTCAAAAGTCTTTCCAGTAATCAACTTTAAAAGCAGCAAACATAAATAATCAACAAGAAAGCAGAGAATAGTACCTGAACCATGCGAAGGTACGACAACAAGCAACGTAATGCAATCTCCAGGTTGAACAACATGAGTCAAAGCCCACACCAGAGCAGTCTTAGGAATTTCTTTTGATGCCTTAACAGCAACCACCACTTTCTCTGCCGCATCTGTGCCACCCTTTTCCTGCTTTCCCTTCTTCTGGTCTTGATTCATTTGCACAAAAAATTTGTATGAAGCTTCCTTACTTGACAGATTCAACTCTTAGAAACCTATGTTAACACCAATTACCATTGTAGAGGTCGAAAAACATGTCTTAAAAAGGCACAAACAAAACAAAACATTTGCATTATTGATATGCCCCCACCATATTGGATTCTAGGACATGTACCACCGACATTGTAAACTATTCCATTCCAGATAATCTTCAGAGAGACAGAGAGATATATACCAGCATCGATGACAGGACCTTTTTCACTGATTCACATGAACTCAGGAATCGTTCACCCTTCCAAAAGAACCCCACTTCATAGACTTCCTTCTTTAACTTTCTTGTGAAACTTTTATGAATATTCCGCAGATGATTGCAAAATGATGAAGATCTAGCTTAACCCTTTGTCTCAGAAAAACAAGAAACCAAGTCCTTTTGCTTGAATTAGGCAGGGACTGAGAATCAAACCACTGTTTGACTTGAACTGCGAGTGACAGCTACCTCAAAAGTTAAACCTCAATACATCTTAAAGAACCTAACTTAGCTTTGCTTTAACAACTAGAAAACAAGAAAAGCTGAGCTGTGTTTTTTTGGATCCAAAGATCAGTTTCCCCCTTCTGTATTTCTTGTTCAGTTCTTGACAGAAATAGAACAAGGAATTCTGCACTTTGATTCTCTTGCGTAGGCGTCCATACAAAGATGATCAAATCACAATGAATGACAAGAGAAGGTAATATGGTGCTCGCTAGCAGCTTTCTTGTGATGGATTTGACTGTGGAATCTTCAGAATTACCAAAAAGCCTCAAATTTGAAACTTGAAAAAGAAAAAAAAGAAGCACCCTTTTTAAGCCTCAAATTCAAGCCACAGACCAAGTCCCATTCCTGCAAAATTGTAGCCCCAAAAAAAATAGAGATCAGTACTTCTGAAATTCAAATACATATTTTATCAGAAATTGCTTGGCCTGAAAATGCAATAAAACAAGAACAACCCAGAATACTAAGAACATATCCCCTTTTTTTTCATTTCTATTCCATAAACAAAACCCATAGCGACAAACAGGCCAAATCACCAAACAGAAAAAGATAAGAAAAACAAAAACAAATCCTCTTAAAAATGAGCTTGAATACAACTAGAAGTCTTCATGTAGACCAAAAACAATAATAAAGATCCCACAAGCACACAAACATACCTTGATTTTAATAATCTAGAATCACCAATCTTCTCTCATTAACAAAACAAGAAACCAAACAAAAGAACAGACATAAAAAACATTTAAGAAAAAGAAGGGACGTAATCCAAAACCAACTAACTTTATAACATTTCAAAAGAAAACCCCCCATTTAACAAATACCCAGAAGCCCATTGACAAAAAGGAAGCAGCTTTGATTGAAAACAACAAAAAGAAAAACAAAAGAAAAAGGAAAAAAGAATAGTTTTTGAAAGTGAAAATACATGGGAAACAACAGGTTTCGTAACCAAACATGAAAGAGTTACCCACTTGTTTACATTTTAATATATTTTATATATACTTAATTAATTTTTTTATTAAACTCACGCTGGTTCTTCTTCCTTCTTTCTTCTTCTTCTTCTTTTACACCATCTCAGCAACAATAAAAACAAGCAAGCTCAAACAACTGGAAGTGGTACGGAGAATTACTTATAATATTTGTTTTATACTAGTATAAAATTTTCAGTCTTTCACCCAAGAACAAAAAAAGGAGGAAGAAGGAAAGAAGAGCGCGAAAATGGAAATAAGATTCTTAGGTTATTATTACAAAAGATTTTGAAAGAACAACCTTTGGCCACTAAATGCTCTTGTCTATCTCTGCATTTCCGGACTTCTCAGATAACAACAATAAATTTTTGCTCGTTGCTTGTAAAAACCAACCTGTTTTTTTTTTTAAATTATTTAATTTTCTTTTTTTTAAAAAAAAGGCAGATAAATAAATAAAAATCAGTGAGTTGTAAACTTGTAGTAATAGAGAACAGAGACACGTATGTACGGTGGGGATTGGGGAAAAGAACAGTGATGAAAATTTTGACAATGTGACGAAAATACCCTTGGAGATGGATGGAAATTTCGATGTTGGGATTCCATACCAGGGGAGATTTGAACTGTTATTAAACGATGTCGTATAAATTGTAATTTTTAAATTAAAGTTTTGGGTGACACGTTGGGGTTTTGAAAGAGAGGAGGCGCGAGGCGGAGGGAGGGGTTTATTTATTTTTAATTGTGGAGGGGGGAAAAGGTTAAGTTTGGCATTAAAGAGGTTAAAATTTTGTCGTTTGGGAAAGGGGCTGAAGAAAAGTATTGGGGGTGGAAAATTAGGCGGCGGAGGGGGCAGGGGGGCAGGCGGGCAGCGCACAATCACAGGTGAGACTTGAGAAAGTTCAGGTCCCGAGCTGCCTGCCTACTGCTGCTCTGTCTAAGCCTTTGCCTTATCAATCAAATTAAATTAGTCTTTGCCTCATTGGACCACTTTCATGCATCCATCATTTCATTTCTTCTAAGTTTGAAATTTTTAGTAAGCTTTGAAGCAAATAAAAAATTTTGAGTAAGCTGTGGCCATGGCAGTGGGCACGCCTTCTCTGGTATAAGTTTGGTCTCGAATTATATATATTGAATCCTGATTAATTTGTATTAAGTTTGTTTAGGCTTAAATAGAAACACATTTTCTATTGTCTATTTGTTTATTCATAATTTTTTTTTTTTTTGTTAAACAGGAACATTCATAGAAAATAAAACTTTACAAATCTGTCCTTGGAGAGGCCCTAACAAGTCTAGGTATATTAAGGCCTATACAGTCATCCAAAATACAATCAAAAGCAAAGTCAGGGATGACATAGAGAGTTTGGATTATTCAAACCTTACTTCAAAAAATAATTAGAAGATCAAATAGACTTAATTGAATCAATAGCTAATTTGGTCAGATGACCCTCTTAAAATCGATTGATCAATAAATTGATGTTGATCATTAATCCATTCAATCTCTAAATGAAGAATCAAACAATAACTCTATATTATCTTTAGGTAAGTGACACTTTTGATCAATCAAATATTAACTTTGACCATTTTTCACCAGTCCTCGAACCCTTGCCCTTACGGCTAACTACAAGATCCTAACCATTAGAGCAAGGGAACAACTGATAATTATGAGTAGTTTGATCCTTGAAGATTAGAGTTGACTCATTTTAAGAATGGCAGATTATTAGGATAAAAAAAAAATAACAAATTTTCCATGTTGATGGCAAATAAGTATCATTACATGGGCAACTACAGCTTGGAGTATACGGAAAACAATCATTTGGGCGTTAGAAGTCATATGAGTCATAATGATAAAATAATAGGCAATAGCCAATGATCCAATGATGATATTTGTATTACTATTAAGATGATTAAACTATAGTTGTCAAGAATATTCTACATATGTGATTATATACTTGGGTAAAGTTATGATTGCATCTGTGACCCAAAGTTTTCATTTATTTCACTTTAAATATATAGTCACCTTTTAGAGATGCCAACTATTTCAAGATGTAGAACTTGGAATTTTCTTAAAAGAAAAAAACTAATGAGGGTATAAAGCGATTCAATCGAGTTAGTTAAGAAAACACATGAATTAAGAAGGTTTTGCATATTAATTAATGATGTTTAATATGGATAAAAACAAAAATTCAATTACAAAAGTATATAGTATGACATTTGAATATGGATGCATGAATTAGTAAATTTGATTTTTAAATGTATCCTTTACAAGTTCATTGGATGCTATTAGTTTCTTTTCAATTCAAATTCAAATGAATTTGTATAGCCTTTTTGCCTTCATGATGATCCTTTTGTTTGCAAATGACCTCAATTTGAAAGTCCAATGACAAATTGAATATATACTTGCAAACAAAAAGTCCCATGCATTTGTCCATTTGTAACCTTATTCAGTTACGATTTTAATATTCCATCTTTCATAAGACCATAACCATAAAAATAAATATTCATTTATGAGTATATAATAATAATACTATAACATCTATCTATTTACTAGTACTAATTTTGTTCATTCTCTTTCTATCTCTATAATAAGTATTCATTTATTAATATTCATCTTAATAAATAAAAAGAATACTATACTATACTATATATTATTATATAATAACATAACATCAAAGTAAATGAATATAAAAACTCTTGAAATAAATAAGTATAAATTAAATTAATTTCAATAAGTAAAAGAAAAATCTAAAGATAGAAAAGCTAAAACCTATCCCTCGACATGATATGATAGCAAAGAAGAAGCAATCCACAGTTCCAACACACTGCCCAATAGTGATTTCTGAACTCTCAATCCTAAGGGCCACGTGTAACTTTTCTACATGTTAAATCCTACGGTTCCCAATTCCTCCCCACCTCTTAAAAATCTCCATTTATTAAAAAGAAAAAAATACAAAAATTAGAAATCCTACTTTCGTAAATAACCTCAAGATA
>AWWV01011761.1:0-76102 GCA_001974805.1 Corchorus capsularis | reverse complement strand
GATCTCTTTCTTCATTAAATGCAGAAACGTGAATTTAAATTGAACCCACACCAAAGGCCACCCTCGGGAGACACCGGACCAGGGTTCACCCCGGCCCCCCGAGGGGAGCCCCCCACCTCACGGTAGGACCCACTCGCCGTTACCCATCTCCGTCAACCCCCTTCACCTGTCCCCGTCAGTCCACTTCCCAATGACTTTTAACGTTTTCCGTTTTCTCAGTCACCCCCTCCTCTCCCAGCGGCGCACGCTACCGTCAATTTACCCCTCTCTAACTGCCCCTCTCGCTTTTCTAACCGTTGCTTGCTGGGCAGTATATTTAATTTGAGATCATTATTACCAAAACGGTGATCCAACGCCGTCGTTTTCCCAAAACCCTTGGCTGACCTGGGCCTTGGTGCCACGTGCCACGGATCGTGTCTCCCAATTGGAACCTACTAAACATTTGATTATTTATAATATTAAGCTTGTTTTGTGTTATGTAAAATTGTAAATAATGCAATAATGTTCTTTTTTTTATTAGTTGTACACATGTGCATTATTAACTACTCTAAAAATGTAGAATTTATAATTTTGTCTTATACCATGAGAAAAAAATAATTATCAAGGAAAAAACAAGAATGGTTTGTGCAATTAACGAGGACGACAACGAATTAAGCTACATAATCCTTCTAAATTACAGTGGTTTGATGCATACATTGTCTTGAAAGAGTATCTTTTATTTTTAAGTTAAGCTTGTCTTTACTCTTTAATCTTTATTAATTATTAGTAGTATTAAAAAAAGAACAATATGTTTTGTTTTGTTGTGGACAAGCTGTAGGCTATGGTTCTTCATGATCTTAGTGCCTTTTACTTTAATTTCATTTGAAACAAATGGGAAATCTACTTGTGAAATGTGAAGTTACAATTTCAAATAATTGGAATAAAGAAAGTGCTTTAAAGGGCAAAATCTTCAATCTTAATATATTTAGATTCACACTTGATCATATTTGCTTCCAAAGTAGAAAAAATGGTTTAAAAAACTTAAAACTTAAAAGGAACAATAGATAAAATTTTCACAATTGAAATGGAAAGATATATTAGTATACGTATAATATAACTATTTATTCAAAAGACTCAAAATCATTAAAAAAAAAAAATGGTGTTGATGACTAAATTATCAATAAGGACGATCATTATAGATGGTCAAGTTTAGCCTCTGAAACCTAGAAGGTGGAACCTGCAAGACAACAAAATACCTAGGAGTGTGGGTTTTGATCTCCGCATTTACACTTCGACGGTCAAGTCAATAGATCGTCCAAGTATTGGAGAATATTTAGGAGTTAGGTTTAGAGATTAGGGTTTGGAATTAGAAAATAAATGAGAGAAGTGTACCCTATTTATAGTGGTATAGGCTGCCCATAGGGTGGATTCCCGTGTGGGACGAAGCCTAGTCCAAGTCTAACTGTACGGAAGTTGAATGCGCCCTTGAGTCGACCTATATATGTTTGAGGTTCGTCAGGTGTCGGGTGTAGAAGTGTGCCGTTCGATTCTATTTAGAGATTAGGATTTGGAATTAGAGAATAAATGAGAGAAGTGTACCCTATTTATAGTGGTATAGGCCGCCAATAGGGTGGATTACCATTTTCTTTGATTGGAAAACCATACTCACAAAGCATGTTTCATTAGGGGGAGGGGGGGCCATGACCCCTGCTGCCCCCTCTTTGGTTCCGCCAATGGATGGGTGGTTAAATCGGATAAATATGATCGTCGTATCAAATTTCTTATTTCCCAAATAATCGAAAAAAGGCACAATGACTTATAAATTTTAATTTATATAAAAATAATATATATATATATATATATATGTTACGTTATGCTACAAGCTTCTAACACAAAGAAGTTTATTTAATCAAGTCATGAACAAAAATATTTGAAAGTGATGATCTTTGTATGAATGAGCATCATTAAATTGAAATTAAGACTTACCGATTTTTGGTGTCTCATTATGTATAGTCTCTTTTCCTTTCTTTTTCATTCTCTCTTTATTTTTTTTGGTGGGAGGAAGATCTAAATTCTAAAGTTGGACATTAGATAAGATTTATTTATAAATGCGTTTTGCGGTGGATCTACGGATATTGCAAAATATATGCTTTGTTAAAAATTTGATTTCGAATTAAGAGTTTATTATATGATTCGCACTGACTTCTATGTGATTGATAATATTTGTCTCATCTTCGTGCTATATACTTTATTTAATTCAAAACCTTAGGCTACTTTTTTTTTTAATTTAATTTGGACTGCATTAATTTGAATTAGATGAGAAGATGTGCCATGCACGCCCAAACTTCCAAAGCATGCTCTTCGAATATTCATACAATTAAATTATTTTTTTGTTGATTAAACAATTAAATTATTTTTTAAATAAACATGTTAATAGTACATTTATACATTAATGCTCTAGCTATATATATCACTCTTGAGACTGAGAGGGACAATGACCCTCAATTTCATACTATCTCCCAACGACAGCACCGTTTTTTAAAACGAGAGAGCTAAATTAATATAAAATGGATTTGGCTAACTGGCTGAAATTGAGGGTTATTATCAACGACAAATGTCGGTCGAGGTGGTAATTAGTGGTAATTATTATTGGTTAATAAGGATAAAAAGTTAAAAACATTAATCTCATCCAAACATAAATTTGATTTTCTAAGAGTGTATTTGTTGAACACTATGCTCCCGAAGCAAGGCAATTAGTTTTAGATTAAGAAAACTTGAGATTAGTTAAGTAAAAAAAGTTTGAGAGCCACTTAATTAAGGTTTAAAGTATCTCAACTAAGACATTATTAATCTATTAATTAATAATATTTTTTGGATTTTTTGAGTGAAGTTTACATACTTAAAATTTAAAGATCTTATTAAGGGGAGGACGTCTATTATTAACTCCTCTCTATGTGTGTTTGGAACTAAAATATTGATGAATTGTACTACAATTAATACTAATTTACTTATTAAAATTAAAAATTAAAAACATATAATACATGTGAGATGCATGGTATATATGCTTGTTCCAAGTTCCAACATGTCTAGTAAGTGTAGCATCACCTTCTCTAAATCTTAACCTAATTCTTAAATCAACAACATGTACAATATATATAGTATAGGGTCCAAACTATATTGATTCTCTAGGCAATAATGGAAGATTATCTGGTTCTTTTACCCTAATTTTGTACTATACCAAACCCAAAAGCCTTATCTACATAGATCTTTGCGAAATGTTTTGGGTCTAGTGACTAGTGTGTGGATAGTTTTCAACGTTCAAGTGAGAGTTAAGGAAAGCTTTATTTTTCTTTGTTATTTAAGCCTTTTTCCTATTAAAATGTTTGCTGGTCCTTAACACTTCTTCTCCCCACAATGCTACGTACGATCTACAGCTAAGCTAAGAAGATAATATATAATAGTTAGCCAATTAGTACAAGGCTCCTCCCTAAAAATAATATGACCTTCGTCTTCAAAATGTCACTGTTGCATTAAATTTTGTAGTCAATTTTTGTTCTCTTCAAATCACGCTGAGGTTTTTGGCCCCGAAATAAAAAATCATGCTGAGGTCTAAAGCAAACGTTATGGAACACGTAAACAACATGCTCTCTTTTTATTATTTTTATTGATGGTTTAAATTCTAAAATGTACCCTAAAGTTTATATGGGTTGCCACTTCGAACCTCACTTTTTTATTTTGATCATATCACACATTGATGGTTTATTTTGGGTACATTTTGCACTCTCTGTGACAGAAAATAGTTATGGCACCGTTACGGTGCTGACATGGCATGTCACATATGATGAAAATGCCACGTGGCATGCTGATGTGGCAAAATTTTCTTATTCTCTTTTATTTTATGCTAATGTGGTATGCCACGTGGCGATTTTCGTCTGACATGGCATGCCTTGGCATCACAACAGTGTCGTCAAGAGGTTAACGAATTTTCGGTAACGAAGGATGCAAAATGTACGCAAAATAAAATGTTATGGTGCGATTTGATCAAAATTAAAAAAATTGGGATGCAAAGTGACGGTCCTTATAAGCTTTATGGTGCATTTTGGCATTTAAGCGTTTTATTGATAGTGAAGGAGAATATCTTATCTTTAAAATCTAGACAAGTTTTCTCCCTCATTGACTTGAAAAGATAAATTCTATCAACTAAGACAAAAATGCGAATGTGGAATAAGTATTATTTCCATTACTATGAAAGAAAATCTAACTTTTATCCTAACAATCATCTAATTTCAGAATTAGAACCTAAAATTTCCCAAAGTGAAGTCTTAATTCACTATCGAATCTAAAACTGACATAGCTAATAGGGTTTTCAAAATTTGGCAATAAGATCGGAGGACAAAATTGGATTTTAAGAGATTTATGTTACCAAAAAATGATTAATCAACTGAAATCTCATGTCGTAGGGTTGGATTTTGGTTATGGTTTTTGTAGGTAATGTTTTTGGATGCCCTTGAGGATGTGGTGGCAACGTCAATGAAGATGGGTAGTTATAACTATCTAATTCAGGGTGTATTATTTTGTCGAGGATTTGAAAGTTGAGCTGAAAATGATAAATATAAAAATGGAGTAAAGATCAGAGAATAACTAGTTGTTGGATAGTTTTGCTCATTTTTGGCAATGGTGGTGCAGGGTGTTGCAAAAATAGAAAAAATATTGAACTTTTTAGATTTAGAAAAGAAAAATCTAAGATCTGTTGAGAAGGTTGACATTTTACTTTTATTAGTTTGTTTTCTATATTTTTTTAATTACATCTAAATCATATAAGATCTATAATACTTTATATCAAATATAGGCAAATTTTTTCCCAAAATGAATTGGGAATATATACATACCTATATTTTTACTTTCTTTTTCATTTTCATGATATGGAATATTGGATTTTCATTTGATAGACCATGTTCATGATTCAAATTGTAACCACTAAATAATTATACTATTATCCATTTTAATGATGGCAAATCTTTCTCAAAGTCATGAAAAGTTATGGCTATATCCTATATGGGCATTGGGAACATTTGGGTGGAACTCAATTAGATGCCACAATTCTAAATTGTAATCATTGATTTTCTTTCCCACCCACATGCTAAAGTGCAAGCTAGTAACTCTTTTCTCTCAAGATCAGAGAGGAATAAGAAAAAGAAAATGGGTTGACCAACTTAATTACCTAGCCACAAAAATTTTATAAGTTTACTTTAGTAGCATTTTTTATTTTTGTTTGGGTGCTAAAATGAAAAGGAGATTTAATATAACTAATGCTAAGGTAGGTGACCAAATTGCAAATGAAACTGATGATTCATCAAAGTCAGTTTCCTTTCATTCACCCAGAAAAGAAAAGAGAGAAAGAGGTGTGCCCTACATCTATATGTCAAGCATTGTGTTTTCTTATCTTGTTTATTATGATCATCAATTTTGTGGGCCTCTTGATTGCATCAGTTCCACTAAAAAGCTTACATTTCTGTTTTTATAGCTACCACTATTGGTTATGTTACCTCATTTGGGAGTGATGGGCTCTTATAATTTGGTAATTTAAAGAAATTTGTAACATAAAAATGCTACTTGAAAATATAATGTTTTTCTTTTGGAGATATAATAATTGAGTAAGTAAACTATGAAAGTATTGGACAAGTCTTTCAATGTGAATGTTGTAAGTTTTTCAACTATTTTTCTTTTTTTATGGTATGTTTGGAGAGTACTTTGAAAAAGATGAACGTGCAAGTTGAGATTCGAACCTCAAATACGAAAAACCTGGTTATGGTAAAATACGTGAATGTCCCATTTGATCTTAGTCAAAAGGCCGAGAAAGGTATAGTGAATATACCATTTAGATTACGCTATTCTATCCAACTTTTAAGTTTGACATGGAATATTTTACTTTGATAATTTCACTTGTTCTTTCAAAGACCATAATTTAAATTCGATTTCAATGTACAACGGAACTAACCCAAAGGCATGTCTTGATTGATTGATTATTCAAAATTAAGAATGACAAAAGTACAAGAAAACTCTTTGCTTTTGAAGAGGAGACCTACAATCAAGTGAAAAGAGCAGACAATATTGGTCACAAAGTTAATGCAAAAAAATAGTCTGCCTTGCTTTTAATTTTAAGCCACTTTTTATAAGTCAGTTGTTTCTTTGAAGGGAGAAAGAAAAGGTTATTTGTTCAAGTATTTACACAACCTAGTCTACCTACAAAAGAATGAAAATTAATAAGAAGAACAGTAAAGTACAATTCTTGTCTTCAAAGTTCAAACAAGAAAAAATCCCAATAAATCTATTAACAAAAAGAAAAATCTGGTCTTATGAAATTTGAATATTTATTTATTAGGGCATTCCTTTATTTAAAACCACCAATTTAAGGAAGATTGTATATACAATGAAAATATATAAAAACATTTCATACTTTAGCTTTGAGAAAAGCCATGAATATCAGGTTGGGAGGAACCTCTATGAAGGAAACAAGCAATATAATGATCAACCAAGCTTAAGACAAATTCAAAAAGACAAGGAAATCCCAAGGAAAATGTGGTTGTCTATATGAAAGTTGATATAGTCAATAATGCATTACCCTCTCCCTCATGGCTGTGGGCCATTTCATAATTGTTCTTTCATATTTTTGCACATTTTAGATAGGCAAAGCTTATTATATACTATCTGATCTGATATATATATATATATATATATATATATGATAATGATACAATGAAAATATTATAAATGTTAATTTGAATTATAGCATGGAATTGGGGTAAACTTGGGTGAGGGTACTTAGGGCTTTTTCTTGCACCAGCAATTGCATATCATGCTTCTGCAGCTTCATTATTTATTCATATATATGTGTCTAGATTTTGCAGAGCTCCCTGATTTCATGCAAAGAAAAAAGCCTGATAAAAAGTTATGCATGGGGTTGGGGCCAAATGCTTTGCAAATTTGTTATCTTATCTGTGAATAAAAAAAAAGGACACAATAAACAGTGTACAATCAAAGTTGAACCTAAAATCTTGTCTCTTTGTGATGATTGTAAAACAGTGAGGAAAACCTGTTTTTTTGCAGAAAATTACATGGCTCAGCTTTTGGTCAAATTTTTTTAATTTGTTCAGAGTTTCTTTGGTGTAATGAAGCATCTATTCAGAAGAGTTAAGGTCTTTCTGCAGTTACCCTCATGTTTTTACATGCAGAAAGTTGCAGAGGAGTTTAGAAAAGGGTTTGAATTGAATTGAGCAGTGTGAATTTGTTGTTCCCTTGCAGCTTCCATGGAAATTGGAATTTGGACCTCCTTAGCTTGTATTTTTGTAGTCTCAATCAACTAGATTATTATTATTGCTGAAGTTTGCATTGGGCCTCTATGAAAAGTAAGAAGGCCCATTTTCTATTTGGGCTTCTTGTGTTTACTGTCTGGACTTTGAACTGACCCGATTTAATAAAAAAGGATTTTTGACATAAGTTAATCTGCATGAAGAAAAATTTATACATCTGAATATATGGTTCAAATGGTTGGTAGCATATGCTATTAAATAGTGCTGTTAAGATGACATGATGAGTACTCTCCTCTCCAGGTAACAGATGACATTTTAATTGTTTAACGACAAGTTGTTAGATTATGATTCTGGCTTCATCCCAAGATGGAATTTCATGGGGTGATTAGATAAAATGAAAAGCAATGATAAGAGGGCAGTTAAAAAGGAAAATGATATTGTGATTAATAGGTACAGCTAAAGCATCCGTTACCTAGTTCCACCATCAATTCTATGAGCAAATGCAGAAATCAACAAGGAATGCTCCTTCACTAACATTTCTATGAACCTTAATTATTATCTGCCCCCGATCCCCAAGTATTTAAATGCTGGAAATAACAAATAAGAAAATACCAGAGCATAATAACTGAGGAAATTTGGTATTTTTCAACAAGCATAATGTGGTTGTAGGAAGAAGAAATACCAGAGCATGTGGAAGCTATATCAATATGTCCCTCTATTTGCTAATGTGGAGGAGGGGGATGTGAGAGATGGAAGGCCACTCATCCCCTGTTTCCTTATTAAAACGTTCATAAAGAATACGGCTTCTTGCGATCTCTAATTGCTGGAGAGCTCTACTTTGAAGGATGTGGCGTGGCAGCATCTTTAACTTTGGGCAGCCCCATATGAGTAAGTGTTGTAGTTTTGGCATAATTGGAATATCTGAAGATGAAGAAGAAGAGTCTCCTTCTCCCCCTCTGCTTCTCAATTCATATTCCCACTCTTCCCATTCTTTTAAATCAAAAAATTGCAAATGTTTCAAATTGGGGTAGGCAATATTTTGAGTAACAGAAGATGTTTTAACTCCCAAAAACTCTGCTCCCACATTTTTCACCTTCCACATATACCCTATAGTTAGGGATTCTAGGGACGGCAACTTTCCCATTGGAGGCAAGCTTTCCCAGTTGGAACACTCGCTCAATGTTACACTCTTGAGCGATGTCAATGACATCATCCAATTGGGAAAAGGAAACACAGTACCTTTACAATTGTAGATATATAATCTCTGGAGGTGTTGAGATGGCTCTAAAGCTTGCACAAGAGATGCTTCATCCTCTATCTCTTTCTGTGTCTCCTTATCTTCTCCCCTTCCGATCTTCGTTGAAAGTCTCAAATGGATCAACTTTCCCAAATCTTCAAGCCTACATGAATCTCTTTCACTTTCATTCACTACCAACCATTCCAATGTCTGTAAACTTGTTAGTCTCTCCATTCCTTTTGGCATGAATTCAATACCGTATGTAAATGCATTTTGAACATGTCTCAAGTTGATTAGCTTTTCCATCCCACGTGGTAATTTTCCAAGATTTTTACACCACCTTATGTTTAGAGTTTGTAAATTACACAAGTCACAAAGTGTTTCCGGTAATTTTCTCAATTGATAACACCTCTCAAAACTAAGATATCTCAAATGTATCAATTTTCCTATTTCTTGTGGCACCTCTTTAAATAAATTCCACCCTTCGGTACAAAAGTTTAGCATCCTTAGACAAGTCAATTGATCAAATAATTTTGGCAAACATGCATCCAATGTCTCATTAAAGTATGACTCAACTAAGAAGAGGTTGCGTAACTTTTTAAGATTATAAGTAGGATCTGGAATTCCAAGTCTTTCATTCTCATAGATTAATGTTAAATGACGGACATTTTCATCATAAAAGTCAGCTACTGTCTCTTCCAATGCATTGCTGCTTGCTCTTATCACACAACATTCGTCCTTCCTCAACAGTTGAGCAAAGTCATGCACTATATCATGCATTTTGCAATATTTAATCATGCTATCATCATCTTTATCTTTTCCAAACTCTTGAAAGAAAGAGCGGGTTGCTAAGTTATCAAAGTAGTCTTGCCCCACAATCTCCATCTCATTTCCTCGTGCTCCTCTAAGATAACCTTGAGCCATCCATAACTTGATCAACAAATCTTTCTCTATCACATGATCTTTGGGGAAAATGGCACAGTATGAGAAACATCGCCTTATTGGTGCTGGCAAATCATAATAGCTTAACAGTAAGGGAGAAAAAAGGCCTTTTTCAACCTCATCAAGCTCCCACAAGTGACTATTCAAGATTCTCTCCCATTGCTCTCTACATCTTTTGAAACGTAGGAGACCTCCCAGAGTCTTTGCTGCCAATGGCAAACCATGACACCTCTCTGCAATTTTCTTACCAATGTCTTCTAAACTCACCCGGTCACTGGCAGACCTTCCAAAAAATGCTATGCCACTGAATAAGGACCAACACTCATCTCGGGATAACTTCCCCAAATGAAAGAACTTTGTACAACCCATGATAGTGGCAACATTCTCCTTGCGGGTCGTGACTAAGATTTTGCTTCCCTGAGAACCACTGTTAAGAAGACAGTGTTTCAAGGATCGCCACTTCCCCTCATCCTCATTCCAGACATCATCTAGGACAAGAAGGTACCTTTTCTGTAGAAATGATTCATGGATATTCTGCAGTACAGTTGTCAGCTCACTGAAACTAGAGGCAGAATTTGTTAGAGATTCAAGGATGGCTTTTGCTACCCTCATCTCATCAAAAGGATCTGAAACACACACCCATATCTTCTTCTGGAAGTAGGAACTGATCTCATGATGGTTGTAAACCACTTGGGCCAGAGTGGTTTTTCCTATTCCTCCCATCCCCACTACAGAGATTATGGGAGGATCGTTTTCATCCAGCAACGTGCTTATAACAGTGTCTTTATCTTGGTCTCGACCACGTATTTCAGATACATCAACAAAATGTGTTGTTTTTGGCGTTCGTTCAGTTTCTAGGTCATTATTATTCCTAGTCAAGTCAACTAGAAAACTGAAACTATCTTTGTCTTTGGAAATGGTTTGAAGCCTTTTATTTACCTTTCTAATCTTGACGCCAATATCATGGCGCAGAGCAAGACCACCAAAGCAAGAACATGGAGAGGGGATGCAAGAGCATACCTTGCTTAGAAGAGAGGGATCAGTCGAAGGAGTTTGATGAGAGCCTTCAATTTGGGATTTGAGAATAGCAGTGTTCCACTCGTCCAACACATCCTCAATGTCATACGATATGTGCCTCAGCTTACCCAACCAAACTCTAACAGCTTCGTCCCTGAACTGCCTCTTCTCTGCATCTACCAGCACAGCTTGAATTGTCTGAAAAGTGCTATGCATCTTTTGAACTTCTTTCTTAACTCCCACCACAAGTCTTACCTCTTGTTCAGCTTCTCTATCAACAATCGTTAACAGCTGTTGTAAAACTGCAGAAACAATTGCATCAGCCATGTTATAGAGAAAATTCTTAAGATTGGGAAAGACAGAAATTGCAGAAATGACTTTGTAGTAACAATCGCTAGATGGAACTTAAAATAAAGTGGAGTTATGGTGTAGACTGTAGTCTGTAGCTGAGTTGTGGACAGAGCATCACATTAATTTTGACTTTAGACTTTAGTTGCTTTATCACCCAATTAGACGTTAGTTCATGGCATATCTTAACATCCTATTAATCTTATCCCTAATAGAGACTTAGGAGATATGCCACTTGGCAATTACTTTTTTTTCTCTTCTCAAATATTTAGAAATTTAATTTCCTTTGCCAGGTGCTACCTATATGATGATAATGTAGCCTTTTTTTTTAAGCAAATTTGTTATTTGTGAATATAAAAAAGGACACACTCAACCTTGCACAATCAAAGTTAAACCTAAGATGTCTCTTTGTGGTGATTGTAGAAATAGTTTTCATGGAAAGGAAAACCTGTTTTATTTTTATTTTATTTTATTTTTTGCAGAATACATGACTCAGCTTTTGGTCAATTTCTTTAATTTGTTCAGAGTTTCTTTGATGTAATGAAGCATCTATTCAGAAGGGTTAAGGTCTTTATGCAGTTATCCTCATGTTTTTACACGCAGAAGTTGCAGAGGAGTTTAAAAGGGTTTGAATTGAATTGAGCAGTGTGAATTTGTTCCCTCGCAGCTTCCATGGAATTTGGAATTTGTACCTCCTTGCTTGTATTTTTGTAGTTTCAACTTTCAACTGAATTAGTACTGCTGCTAGAGTTTCCTCTTTTCCTCTTGCTAGATTGTTTTAACAGAAAAATAGGATAAACTCTTTGTTGGTGCTTTGCTATCAAGAAACAGTTTGAAAGACATGCATAAGTCTCATCTCAATGCTATATTTCCATTGGAGAACAATTTGAACTAAATTAATTTGATTAAAAAAATAGTTATACATATAATATTTGGTTCAAATGGTTAGCATATGCTATCAAGAAATATGTTTCCATTGGAGAAACTATACATTCTTGCCAAAAACTCAATACTTCGAGAGTCTGCTTTTGGCGGAAGTTGATTCCGAATTGAGTTCAATTGGCAATATCATTCTGACTGATATTTCATCACCATAGATATAATTGATCTCTTGCAAGCTAGAGATATAGAATTTGACTGAGAACTCCTTGCAGCCAATGGCCAACTTTTAATGACCGAGTACTGCAAATACAAAGTAAACAGGTATTCTTTAGAAGGGTAACCGGAAATGGAGGAAAAGATGAAAGAAAAATACTATAGTTCATTATATAATAAGATAGTTACCTGACCTGAGCACCTGCAAGCAGAAGAGTGAAATGTCCGTCTATTTGATTTCGACGGCAGGGATGTGAGAGATTAAAGGCCAGAGATCCCCTGTTTCCTTATCAAAACGTCTTTCAAGAAAAGGGCTTCCGGTCAACAGTTCCAATTGTTGTAGAGCTCTACTTTGAAGGAGGTGGTGTGGCAGCGTCTTTAGCGCTGGGCATTTCCATATGCGTAAGCATTCTAGTTTTGGCATAATAATTGGAATATTTGAAGAAGAATAAGAATGGTAGCCTCCTCCTCTGCTTCTCTTACTTTTTGGATACATTCCTCTTCTACCTCTCAATGCCACCTTCTCATATTCATATCCCCACTCTTCCCATTTATACATTCCATAGAATTGCAACTCTTTCAAACTGGGGAAGTAGGCAATATTGTGATTAAGAGAGGATGTTTCAACTCCCACTCCCAGAAATTCTTCTCCCACTTTTTTCACCTTCTTCATATCCCATATAATTAAGGATTCAAGGGACGGTAACTTCCCCAGTGGAGGCAAGCTTTCCCAGTTGTCACACTCGTTTAAAGTAATTCTCTTGAGCGATGTCAATGAAGTCATCCAACTGGGAAACACAGGACCTTTACAAAGCCTTATGTTTAAAATCTGGAGGTGTGGAGGGAGTGGGAACAAGGCTTGGAGAAGTAATGCTTCATCCTCTATCCTCTTCTGTTGCTCCTTATCATTTCCTCCATCAAAAGAGAGAGTCAATTCACGGAGTCCAGCCCTTGTTGAAAGTCGGGCTTCCTTTGCTTCACTCGATTCTACCACATTTCCCAACCCTCTTATACTTAAATGTCCTCGCAGATGAATCAACTTTCCCAAATCTGCAAGGCTACATGAATCTGATGATGATGTTTCACTTCTAATGCTTCTTCTTTTGTTCAATGCAAACTCTTCCAATGTCTGTAGACTTGTTAATTTCTCCATTCCTTTTGGCATCAATGCAATTCTGTCTGTTCGTTCATTTTGAAGATGTCTCAAGTTGATAAGCTTCTTCATCCCACGCGGCAATTCTTTAAGATTATAACACATCTTGATGTTCAGAGTTTGTAAGTTGCACAAGTCACAAACTGCCTCCGGTAATTCTAACAATTTCACATTTCCCTCTAAACTGAGATATCTCAAATGTATCAATTTTCCTATTTTTTGTGGCAGCACTCTAATTGGATTCGACGTCATCTGGACTCTACTCAAGTTTATCATCCTTAGAGAAGTCAACTGATCAAACAATTTTATCAAATATAACTCCAAATCAGTTGATTGATAGTAAGAAATTGAGTCAACTAGGATGAGGCTGCGTAACTTTTTGAGATTATAAGTGGGATTTGGAATTTTGACATGATCATTCTCGAAAATTACTGTTAAATGACGGACATTTTCATCATGAAACTCAACTCTTGGCTCTTCAACGGCATTGCTTGCTAGTACTAGAGAATATTCAGCCTTCCTCAACAATTGAGCAAAGTCATGAACTATATCATGCATTTTGCAATATTTAATTATGCTATCATCATTTTCATCTTTCTTAAACTCTTGAAAGAAAGAGCGAGCTGCTAATTTATCAAAGTAGTCTTCACCGACGATCTCCATCTTATTTCCTTGCATTTCTCCAAGATAACCTTGAGCCATCCACAACTTGATCAACAAGTCCTTCTCTATATCATGATCTTTAGGGAAAATGGCACAATATGAGAAGCATTGCCTTAAAGACGCTGGCAAATCATAATAGCTTAATAGTAAGGGAGAAAAAAGACCTTTTTCAGCATCATCATCAATCTCCCACATGTGACTATCTAAGATTCCTTGCCATTGTTCTCTCGACATTTTGAAACGTAAGAGACTAGCAACAATTTTTATAGCAAGGGGTAGGCCTGCACATTTCTCTACAATCTTCCTACCAATGCAATCTAAATTCCCACGGTTTTCATCACTCCTTTCAAAGAATGCAATCTCACTAAATAAGGACCAAGAACCTTCAGCAGATAACAGTCTTAACGAGATTAATGGTCTTGTACAACCCATAATGCTTGTAACTTTCTCCTTACGTGTAGTTACTAAGATTTTGCTTCCTTGGGAACCACAACTAAGCGAGAGTTTCAATGGTTTCCATTTTTTCTCATCCTCATTCCACACATCATCAAGGACAAGAAGGAACTTCTTCCCCTCAATATGCTGGCGTATCTCCTGCAACAAACTTTCTAGCTCGTTAAAGCTGGAAGGAGATCCTTTTAGAGTTTCAAGAATTGCTTTTGCAATCCTAACCTCATCAAAAGGGTCAGAGACAGACACCCATATTCTTAGAGGGAAATGTTTCTTCACCTCATTACTGTTAAAAGCTAATTGGGCTAAAGTTGTTTTCCCGAGTCCTCCCATTCCTACTATAGCAATTAGGGAGATGCCCTTGCTTCCTCCTTCATCGTTGTTAACACTCAACAACAGTCGATCAACTAGGGCATGCTTATCATGATCTCGGCCATATACATGATCAGATTCATCAATCAAAGATGTTGTTTTTGTTCGTTCAAGTTTCAGATCAGCAATGCTGCTATTAACATCAACGGTGAAAGAAAAATCTCTCTCCCTAACAAGAGATTCTAGTTTTTTGTCTAGGTCTTTAATTCTCGGGAAGAATGTGGAGGGGATATTGTGTACCTTTCTTAGAAGAGATGATGAAGTCGAAGGAGTTTGAGCTTCATTTCTCTCATCAATTTTGGATTTGAGAATAGCAGTGTTCCATTCATCCAGGACATCCTCAATGTCGTATGCAATGAGCTTGAGCTTATCGAACCAAACTTTCACAGCTTCCCCACCCTTCATGTACTGTTTGTTCTCTGCATCTACCAGCATAGCTTGGATTGTCCGAAAGGTGGTTTTCATCTTTTCAACTTCTTGCACATCAGAGACTGCAGAGACAATTGCATTAGCCATAGATAATTTCCACGGTTCATTAAGTTTATTGTCTAAGAAGTGAAAAGCAATACTCATGATCATGGCATATAATTTACCATATTGATCAGCTAATCATACTCTTTTTTTCCCCTAAGAAAGAAAAACTAGAAAAACTTTAAAAATTGACTTACTTTCAGCATCCAATCTTTGTGAGATATCTTTAACAATGCCTTCCATAAAGATCGATTCGTGCCTAAAGAAAAATTAAAAACAATGTTAGTTGTTGATCACAAGAAATGACTGTGAAATGAAAACAGTATTCATGCTCAAAAGGAATGAATGAGTTGCTTACTGGTCTTTTAATGGCCATCCGTTGATACCAGTCACATCTATCAAAGCACGTCGCCACCTTTGCGTTTTCTCTTTGTTATATCTCCTTTCATGTTTGTCAAAGGCTTCTTTCACTATATTTATTTGATGTCTAAAATCAGAAGGTTCAACGTAATAGAAGATTGGATAAACCCTAAGTTCCCTTTCCTCTCTTTGTTTCATGATCTCAACAAGCTCATCCAAACACCAATGTGAAAAAGCATATCCTTGGGAAAAGACAATTATTGAACCCCATGATTCTTCGATTGCTCTAAACAGCTCTGGTGCGAAATCTTCCCCTCTCTCAAGGCTTTTATCATCCCTGAAAGTCTCAATTCCCTCCCGAGTTAGAGCACTATAAAGATAGTCCGTGAAGTTCTTGCGGGTATCCGTACCACAAAAACTCAAGAAAATATCGTATTTGAATTTCCTTTGATAAAAAGGAGATGATGAAGAAGAAAGCGCCGACATAATTAAGAGGAGGTTGCCTGCAGTCTAGCTGAAACTTGTTGATCAGAAGACTAGAATTCAAGCAACTGCAGCGCTAATTCAAAAATAAAAGAAATCTTGTGAGTTTTGGATTTGGAGTGCCAGGATTTAAGTCATTGGGTGGTATGCAATGCAATTTTAATGTAGTCATCAATAATAGAAAAATACTAATGAGCCGAGTCAATAGCAGGTTTGGTAGCTGTCACCACCCAAAGTCAAAAGAGAAGGAAATGAGTACTTTCGCTTTTACGATTAATTTTCAGATTAAGAACATGGCAACCTTATCTCATACATCTTCTTCTCTCTGGCTCACACATGATCGGTATAATAAACATTTAATAATCAATATGAAAAAAAAAAAGGAAACCAGCAAGAAGATGTTTTCCTTCTTAATTGTCCTTTGTTGAAAGTCAATACCTACAGGGTAAGACCACAATTTCTCAGCAACTGATCACATGAAATGAAACACTTCGGAATTTGATTTAAATGTCTTTTGACTTTTTTGGTGCCAAGTGCCAATTACCACATATCTCCAGGAACAGGAAGAGTTGGAAGTTTCCTTGCATTGTCCAGAGGAATTTATATATGAAATTCTCCTCCAAGAAGAAAACCAACTACTCCATTGAACCTTTCCACAGCACTTTGCTATTTGTGGTGATCTACTAATGAAAAGTCCTAAATTAGCGTTTTGTGAATAAAGAAATTCCAGAAAGAAGATAGATAAGCTATAGAGTTTTTTTTTTTTTTTTTTGAAGAAAGCTATAGAGTATTAGTATATTATATATATCATTCAAGTAGGCCAACTTGAATATAGAGTAATTGAAACTTGCATCAATGTTTAATTGAAAATTTCAATTAAACCACCTACAACTTGAATATTTCAATTTCTATACCTGCTTGATCTGTCGAAATAGTAACAGGGCACTTCGTTTCAAAATATTCGAAAAGGGTATGTGTTGAATATTTGATTGAACTTCAAGTTGGAATCATTGAGCAGCTTGATCTATAGTACCTTAAATTGAATGCTTTACGTTATGTACAGTCAGTAGCATCATAAATAACATAAAATATCAGGTTTAGCCTCAAATTAACAACAAATAATTATATACGAGATGGGTAGTCCGCGCTGGCGCATCGGACGTCTTTTTATTTTATTTTATTTTATTTTTGCTCTCCGTGCAATTCATCCTTGAATCAAATATGGTTTTGTTGGTCTTTTCTATATTTAATACATAAATATAGTTTCTTTCTTATCTTCATTCGACAATCATGTCCTATTTTTAGCTCTTGCTCTTTTGGCATTTGGAAATAAGTAAAACAATTAGAATGATGGTTATATAAAAGTCCAATGATAAGAATGATGGTTCTTATCAAATATGGTATGGTATGGTATGTTACGACTACCTTTAATGATCTTATGACTCTGAGTATCCAATGAGCTCTTGGATTTTAAGTCTTGATAGGTTAATTATAAATTTGAATAGCTTTAGCCATCAAATTGTATATGTAATGAAATGATTGTTAATTATTTACTTAAAATAAAATATCATTGAATCCTTGAATCAAATATGGTTTTGTTGGTTTTTTCTATATGATGGTTATATAAAAGTCCAAAGATAAGAATGATGGTTCTTATCAAATTGTATATGTAATGGAATGATTGTTAATTATTTACTTAAAATAAAATATCATTCAACACTTAAAATGAATGAAAGTTGAGTAGGAAAAACGATTGTATCGTTTTTCCTTTTAATCATCTTTTTTATAATCTTCTTGTCTAATCAAAAAAATGAGGATGAAGGGGAATAATAGGTATGTAGGCTAATGTCATCAGTAGGCTTGAATATTGAGAAGCATGATTCCCTTTTAATCATTTTTTTTTCTAATCTTCTTGTGTAATCATAAAAAATGAGGATGAAGGGGAATAATTAGGTATTAATTAGCTATTATTCCCTTTTAATCATATTGAATTTATTCATTATTAATATTAATTAGCTATTAATTAGATATAGTATAATGGATGATTAAGGAGGGGCTTTAAATTAATATGTTAGATGTGAGAAATTACCAAAATGGGGTGATAAGGTGGCACCAGGTTAAAAGTTGAAAGGGCTTGTTAGTAATTTCCATAAGAGACAAAAATAATATATAGTATATATATAAGGGTTAGTCCTAAATTTTAATACATTCTCATAGGGTTTTCGAATGAAAATATAAAATTTAATTTAACTAGGCAAATAAGAAATAACATTAAAAAATTAAAAAGGACACGTGTCATTATTTGGTGGATGGGACAACGGGCACAAAAAATGGGGGGACATGATTTTTAGCCACTATTATATAGTAGCTGATATACGATGCAATGTTAATAAATGTTAATTTGACTTATAGCATGGAATTGGGGTAAACTTGGTGAGGGTACTAATTAGGGCTTTTAATTTCTTGCACCAGCAATTTCATGGCTGATGGCATGCTTCTTTATTTATTCATATATCTGTCTAGATTTTGCAGAGCTCCCTGATTTCATGCAAAGAAAAAAGCCTGATAAAAAATATGCATGGGATTGGGGCCAAATGCTTTGCAAATTTGTTATCTTATCTGTGAATAAAATAAAGGACACATTAAACAGTGTACAATCAAAGTTGAACCTAAAATCTTGTCTTTTTGTGATGATTGTAATACAGTAACAGTAGCATTCAGGGAAAGGAAAACCAATGTTTTTGAAACCGATCGACGGTAGAATCGGTTAAAGTTTCCGTTGGCGGTTTGATTGGTCCGATTGGTCAATCGCCGGTCTGGATTGATAAGGTAATTTTATAAAAAAATGTTGATATTTTATCTTTTAAATATTATACGAGGTATATTTATGACACAATAGAATTTGATGTGGTGGTGTAAGCATGTTTCACCTTTTCGAAAGGTTAAGGGTTCAAAACTCGTCACCTTCAAAAGTTTTTTACATTTTTTTCAACTATCAAACTGGTTCATTTTGGTCAGATTCCGGTTCAATTGCCGGTCTAATCGGTTTTATCCGTTTCTTGACTTGCCTTCGATTCCCGGTTGAACTAGTCCGACCGGCCGATCCGATCCAATTTTTAAAACAATGAGGAAAACCTTTTTTTTGCAGAAAACATGGCTCAGCTTTTGGTCAAAATTTTTAAATTTGTTCAGAGTTTCTTTGTGTAATGAAGCATCTATTCAGAAGAGTTGAGGTCTTTCTGCAGTTACCCTCATGTTTTTACATGCAGAAGTTGCAGAGGAGTTTAGAAAAGGGTTGAATTGAATTGAGCAGTGTAAATTTGTTCCCTTGTAGCTTCCATGGAATTTGGAATTTGGACCCTCCTTTTAGCTTGTAGTGTTTTTGTAGCCTCAATCAACTACATTATTATATTCTGGCCAAAAAAAAAAAATTCAACTAGATTATTATTGCTAAAGTTTGCATTGGGCCTCTATGAAAAGTAATAAGGCCCATTTTCTATCTAGGCTTCTTGCGTTTACTGACTTTGAACTGACCCGATTTAATAAAGAAGGATTTTTGACAACTTCATCTCAATGCTATACTTCCATTGGAAAACAATTGGAACATCAGTCTGACTGATGCATAACAGTTACATGTTAACTGAGTGGAAAAGTTCCAAGTATTTCATCATCATACTGTAACTGTCCCTCTAGCAAAAAAATATTCATCTACTCCGCCTGAACAAGACACATAGCATTCAATGATGATTGAAACTCATATGCGGCAACGTAAGAGTAACAAACCTTCATTACTCTGAAGAAGAGATCCGTGTATAGATTTGAACTGAACATTTTTCAGTTCGCATTCCAATTTCCAAGTAAGGACTTGTAACTGAAACTCAAATTGGTCAAGGTCAATTGGTGCTTTCCTGTCTCACTTTGTAGGTGACAAGCACATCCCTGGGAAGTGGGAAAAAGAGGGTTTCTGCACTGCTGCTTTTTTGCTGTGATTATCTGTGGAGAAAGTAAATTAATTTTCTTTTGTGGGAAAACAGAAAAGAAAAAAGAAGAAGCATCGACTGTTAAAATCACCTTTTAAGTCATTGGCAGTCCACTCTGTGAAAGATGACATGATGATTACTATCCTCTTCAGGTGATATTACACAGAACACTGAAGATAGTACAATTCTCTTCTTTCTTGACAGTGATGACCAACATATCTGGGTTTTCCTCACCAGGAAACACTTCGGTTGCAAAGAAAAAACACGAATGCCTCCACCCAATTATCCGTTCCCTAGGCAAATAGTAAGCAATATTCATGGCTTCAAAATCAAATGCTTAGAATCCAAACTGATTTAGCTCTAATCCTCCTGAAACATACACAGTAACACACTCACAAACGAAGGAATTAAAGCTAGAATTATTGCAACAACGCAAATATTCAAAATAAGTCAATTATCGACAAACAGAATGTGGCCGGAGATGGAAGATTAGCAATAAGAAGAAGAATTACCAGAGTATCTGCAAGCCGAGGAGGAGTTATATGTCTGTCTGTTTGCGATTGCACCTAGTCTTTAATCACCAATTGCTAATTTTCACTGTAGGGATGTGAGAGATTGAAGGCCAGTGATCCCCTGTATTCTTATTATAACGTCCACGAAGAATGTCGCATGTTTTGATCTCTAATTGCTGGAGAGATCTACTTTGAAGGATGTGACGTGGCAGCATCTTCAACTTTCGGCAACTGTGTATAACTAAGCGTTGTAGTATAGGCATGATAATAATTGGAATATTATTTGAGGAAGAAGGGTCTCCTTCTCCTCCACTGCTTCTCAATCCATATTCCCACTCTTCCCATCCTTTCATATCATAAAATCGCAGTTGTTTCAAATTGGGAAAGTAGACAATATTTTGAATATCAGAAGAAGAAGAGGATGTTTCAACTCCCAAAAATTCTTCTCCCACTTTTTTCACCTCCTCCATACAACGTATGGATAGGGATTCAAGGGATGGCAACTTCCCCATTGGAGGCAAGCTTTCCCACTTGGTACACAAGGATAACTCCACTCTCTTGAGCGATGTCAATGACGTCATCCAATTGGGGAACGGAAACACATGACCTTTACAAGACCCTATCCATAAACTCTGGAGGTGTTGAGGTGGCTCTAAGGCTTGCAGAAGAGATGCTACGTCCTCTATCTGTTTTTGTGCCTCCTCATCAAGTCCTCTCCAGAAATGGAGACTCAATGAACGGAGTCTTGCTGAGAGTATTGCTTCCCTTGGCCTTGCCTCTCCCACATAGTCTCCGAACCTTTTTATCTCTAGATGGCCTCGCAGATTGATCAACTTTCCCAAATCTTGAAGCCTACATGAATCTCTTGCACGGTCATCCAGCACAAACAATTCCAATGTCTGTAGACTTGTTAATCTCTCCATTCCTTTTGGCATGAATTCAATCCTGTCTGTACCTCTATTTTGGAAATGTCTCAAGTTGATTAGCTTTTCCATCCCACGAGGTAACTTTTCAAGATTCTGACAACCCCTGATGTTTACAGTTTGTAAGTTACACAAGTCACAAAGGGTCTCCGGCAATTCCCTTAATTCTTCATTATCCTCTACACTAAGATATCTCAAATGTATCAATTTTCCTATTTCTTGTGGTAGCTTTTTAATTGAATTCCGCCGGTTGTTATTCAACCTTAGCATCCTTAGACAAGTCAATTGATCAAATAATTTTGGCAAACATGCATCCAATTCCAATGTCACATTACGAGCATAATTTGATGAGTCAACTAAGAAGAGGTTGCGTAACTTTTTAAGATTATAAGTAAGATCTGGAATTCCACGTCTTTCATTGTCACGAATTAATGTTAAATGACGGGCATTTTCATCATAAAAGTCAGCTGTTGGCTCTTCCATGGCCTTCCTTGCTCTCATTACACAACATTCGTCCTTCCTCAACAGTTGAGCAAAGTCATGAACTATATCATGCATTTTCCAATTTTTAATTATGCTATCATCATTTTTATCTTTTCTAAACTCTTGAAAGAAAGAGCGGGTTGCTAAGTTATCAAAGTAGTCTTCCCCCACAATCTCCATCTCATCTCCTCCTACCCCTCTAAGATAACCTTGAGCCATCCATAACTTGATCAACAAATCTTTCTCTATCACATGATCTTTGGGGAAAATGGCACAGTATGAGAAACATCGCCTTATTGGTGCTGGCAAATCATAATAGCTTAACAGTAAGGGAGAAAAAAGCCCTTTTTCAACCTCATTAAGCTCCCACAAGTGACTATTCAAGATTCTTTCCCATTGTTCTCTAGATCGTTTGAAACGTAACAGAACCCCCAGAGTTTTTGCTGCAAGTGGCAAACCCTTACACCTCTTTGCAATTTTCTTACCAATGTGTTCCAAATTGACCCGATCACTGTCAGATCTTCCAGAAAATGCTATGCCACTGAATAAGGACCAACACTCATCTCGGGATAACTCCCCCAAATGGAATAGCTTTGTGCAACCCATGATAGTGGCAACATTGTCCTTTCGGGTCGTGACTAAGATTTTGCTTCCCTGAGAACCACTGTTAAGAAGACAGTGTTTCAAGGATCGCCATTTCCTCTCATCCTCATTCCACACATCATCTAGGACAAGAAGGTACCTAATTTTGTTCTCCACAAGGGATTCATGGATTTTCTCTAGTAAAGTTGCCAATTCACTGAAACTAGAGGCAGAATTTGTTAGAGATTCAAGAATGGCTTTTGCTATCCTCATCTCATCAAAAGGATCAGAAACACACACCCATATCTTCTTGTGGAAGTAGGAACCGATGTGATGATGGTTGTAAACTAGTTGGGCCAAAGTGGTTTTGCCTATTCCTCCCATCCCCACTATAGAGATCATGGGAGGGTTGTTTTCATTCAGCAACATGCTTCTAACAATATCTTTATCTTGGTCTCGACCACGTATTTCAGATACATCAACAAAGTATGTTGTTTTTGGTGGTCGTTCAATTTCTAGATCATTATTATTCCTGGGGTTAACTAGAAAAGAAAATTTATCTTTTTCTTTGGAAATGGCTTGGAGCTTTTCATTTAGCTCTCTAATCTTGACACCAATATCATGGCGCAGAGCAAGTCTAGCAAAGCAAGAGCACGGAGAGGGGATGCAAGAGCGTACCTTGCTTAGAAGAGAGGGAGTTGAAAGAATTTGATGATGTTCAATTTGGGATTTGCGAATAGCAGAGTTCCACTCGTCCAACACATCCTCAATGTCATAAGATATGTGTTTAAGCTTATTCAACCAAAATTTCACAGCTTCCTCCTGAAATTGTCTCTTTTCTGCATCTACCAGCACGGCTTGGATTGTCTTAAAAGTGTTACTCATCTTTTCAACTTCTTCCTCAACTCCTACCACAAGTTTCACCTCTTGTTCACCTATCGTCACCAATTGATCTATAACTGCAGAAACAATTGCATCGGCCATAGTTGTTTGAAGAGAAAATTTTTGAGGTCTGGAAAGATAGGAACAGAGGAGATGCTATGAAATAATAATTTCTAGGTGGAATGATTTGGATACTTAATATAAAATGGATTTGGCTAACTGGCTGAAATTGAGGGTTATTATCAACGACAAATGTCGGTCGAGGTGGTAATTAGTGGTAATTATTATTGGTTAATAAGGATAAAAAGTTAAAAACATTAATCTCATCCAAACATAAATTTGATTTTCTAAGAGTGTATTTGTTGAACACTATGCTCCCGAAGCAAGGCAATTAGTTTTAGATTAAGAAAACTTGAGATTAGTTAAGTAAAAAAAGTTTGAGAGCCACTTAATTAAGGTTTAAAGTATCTCAACTAAGACATTATTAATCTATTAATTAATAATATTTTTTGGATTTTTTGAGTGAAGTTTACATACTTAAAATTTAAAGATCTTATTAAGGGGAGGACGTCTATTATTAACTCCTCTCTATGTGTGTTTGGAACTAAAATATTGATGAATTGTACTACAATTAATACTAATTTACTTATTAAAATTAAAAATTAAAAACATATAATACATGTGAGATGCATGGTATATATGCTTGTTCCAAGTTCCAACATGTCTAGTAAGTGTAGCATCACCTTCTCTAAATCTTAACCTAATTCTTAAATCAACAACATGTACAATATATATAGTATAGGGTCCAAACTATATTGATTCTCTAGGCAATAATGGAAGATTATCTGGTTCTTTTACCCTAATTTTGTACTATACCAAACCCAAAAGCCTTATCTACATAGATCTTTGCGAAATGTTTTGGGTCTAGTGACTAGTGTGTGGATAGTTTTCAAAAAAAAGGTTCAATCCTTCACAAGTTCATTTGTTAGAAAAGTTTTAATCTTCCACACTTTCAAAATCCCTAAACCAATGAAAGGATGTTAATGGTCATTTTCAATTCATTTTCTAAATTAGGCTTCAATTTGGGCCAATATGCACATGGGAAGAAGCTAAGTTTAGGCTTTTTAAAAAGACTTGTGGGCCTAGCCTGCCTATCAAACAAAAAGCACTGTAGATAAAAAGAATTTTTTAAAAAGAACAATAGACAATAAGAAAACAAGAAAGCTCCTTTCTTTACAGTTCCAGTTTTGCGCCATATTTGCCCATTTACACTCTTTTGGTGGGAAAAGCCCCAAAAGCCAAAAAAAGGAAAAAAGAAAAAAAAAAATGGAGATGGAGCAGCTGCTAAGCATGGGATTCCCGAGTGAATTAGCAGCTCAAGCGCTTGCGGCCACCGGCGGCAAATCCACTCTCAATCTTTGTGCATTATTAACTACTCTAAAAATGTAGAATTTATAATTTTGTCTTATACCATGAGAAAAAAATAATTATTAAGGAAAAAACAAGAATGGTTTGTGCAATTAACGAGGACGACAACGAATTAAGCTACATAATCCTTCTAAATTACAGTGGTTTGATGCATACATTGTCTTGAAAGAGTATCTTTTATTTTTAAGTTAAGCTTGTCTTTACTCTTTAATCTTTATTAATTATTAGTAGGAACAATATGTTTTGTTTTGTTGTGGACAAGCTGTAGGCTATGGTTCTTCATGATCTTAGTGCCTTTTACTTTAATTTCATTTGAAACAAATGGGAAATCTACTTGTGAAATGTGAAGTTACAATTTCAAATAATTGGAATAAAGAAAGTGCTTTAAAGGGCAAAATCTTCAATCTTAATATATTTAGATTCACACTTGATCATACCCTCAGTCCCTAATTAGATGTCCACTCTTGGTCAACTAACACTAAACTTTGACCATTGTTTATAAAAAAAATATGTAAAATTTAATTTTAAAAAAATATGTGTTAAAAAGTTTGTAATTCAAAGTTTATAAGTGTTATTTTTAAAAATTATTTTGCTTTATATATTTTTTATAAACAATGGTCAAAGTTTAGCTTTGTTGACCAAGAGTGGACATCTAATTGGGGACGGAGGGAGTATTTGCTTCCAAAGTAGAAAAAAATGGTTAAAAAAAACTTAAAACTTAAAAGGAACAATAGATAAAATGCAAAAAAAAAAAAAAAATGGAACAATAGATAAAATTTTCACAATTGAAATGGAAAGATATATTGGTAAACGTATAATATAACTATTATGAATGGATATTCATATTCATTTGATAGTCCATGTTGATGATTCAAATTGTAACCACTAACCACTACTATTATCCATTTTAATGATGGCAAATCTTTCTCAAAGTCATGAAAAGTTATGGCTATATGGCTATAATATATCTTTCTTGATTGAATTGTTAATTAAGATATCAGTTAATGCAGCAGATACGAGTGGGACAGGGATTCCATATGTATAGTAGTATTAATTTCTAGAAAAAAACAGAGAAGGAAATTGCTTCAATGCTGCATTAATTTCGCGATTGATCATGGCATTTATGATATATATGTAATATGTATGGGAGAAGCATGAAGCATGGTCCCCAGTTTTCATCACTTTTGTATATGTCTTTTTATGCTTGGATGGATTCCTTAAAAAGCAAGGATATTTGGAATCGTATGCATGATTCAAGCTAGGTATATGGTGCCATATCTGCCTAAACACATGTTTTTTAATTAAGGAGTAGGTAATTTTGTTGTTTTACTCTGTCATGCATGTGATGAAGTTTTGGATTCAATCTTGGGATTGGATATATATAAAATTAATTGGGGTTATAATTAGAAAGTGGTGAAGTTGAATTCTTGAATTAGATAGTCACTTTTATTATATGTGTGTGTCATACATATCTCATTCCAAACAATACTAGTTTTTGTCAACTTATAAAACCTATTGAAATCATAGAACACAAATTTAGCTCTTAATTTGAAAAGGTAGAATTTAATTACAAGGAAATGTACTAAATTTCAAGACATATTAGTGTTTTTGTAATTTGAAACATTATTTTTATATTGGAAAAATGTTATTGATTGAAATCGTATATAATGTAGGAGTGTTTACCTAATATATAATATAATTTTTCCCTCACGAACAAATTCATAAGAAATCATTCCTTTAAATGTTAATATTAATTAATAAAATAAACTCCCTAAACGAATGTTTTTATATATACTTTATAGTAGCTACTCTAGACAACAGGCAGACGTTTTATTATATTTTTTACATGTTGCAAGCTATAATTTTGTTTTGTTTAAAATAGGCAGAGTTTGTTATTATTTTTTTTTGGCCGTCAATATAGGCAGAGATTAGAATCTTTAGATTTAATTCTCTCTTCCTAAATAATTAAAAAATAATAATAAAATTCCATAGTGATTCAATTTTTAAAGCATATATTATATATATGTGAAATAGCCATATAGCCATGCATATGCATGTACATTTCTAATCCAATTCATATATAGTAGAATATGTGAATGTTTATTGACTTATTCTAATAATTTTTTTTGGCATGTTTATTCTAATAAATTAATTTTTATATATTTTCATTTCGTTTAACTCTAAATTCATATATCACCAATTGAAATTCATATCTTTATACCATTTAAAAATGACACACCAGCAAATGAATACTGATAGTGTCCTTGGTAGTTGGTAGTGGTGGGGGGAGAGGTAATACACTAATACTTAAAATATCGTCCTATCAAATATATGATTTTTAGGTATTTATTACAATTTTTCAATAAAAAAGAAGGACTCTACACAAGTAGAAACTAGAAAACAAAGTAGTACTAATAATTCAAGTCATAGAAAAGTGACAAATCCCAATTAGGAAATTTTAAATTTAATCAAGGCATCTAAGTCAAGATTCATTGTACATTTTTCTCTGATCAGATATATATATACTTTTTCATAACATGATTTTTCCCCATTTAATTTCCAACGTCATTTTTGTCCCATGGTCTGACATTATAATTGACAGATAAAGACTGAATATATATATATATATATATATAGTAATGTGTTTTCTTTGTAATGCGAATGTGATGAGCTCATTCGGCACAATGTTGTACCAGCTGATATAATAATTATATTAACTGCAAGAAATTTCAACCACAAGAAAAACTCCAAAATCTATTGATAAGAAAATACAAAAAGCCTATTCATTGATCTAAATAAAAAAAATAAAAAAAAAAACTCGTTAGATTTGATATACTCCTACTATATATAACACTATTTATTATACTCCCTCTGTTCCTATTTATATGTCATCACTTTGGTCAAACAATTTTAAGTTTGACCATCTTTTAAAAAAAGTATATAAACCAAAATAAAATTTTAAAATAATACTCATAAACTTTGGAATACAAGCTTTTTAAAGTATATTTTTTGAAATTTTAGTTCTCCATATTTTTCTTTTAACTAACGGTCAAAATTGAAGTTGTTTGACTAAAGTGATGACATATAAATAGGAACAGAGGGAGTATTCAATAGCGAGAGGCTCAAGAATTCATGCATCGAGGTGTTCAGATTCACAATTCAACAACATTCACAAGGTAATAAATATTATAGTGTTAGTGTAGAAATTAGAATATTGATTCCATCATATAGGAGAACAGGTCAAAGTGACAAAAAAAGAAAAAGAAATGTTATTTAATTTACAATAAGCATTTTCCTGTGTCTTTCTTAATGAAGTTTTTATCTTCAGACTTTGATTTTTTAATTTACACAAGAATGTCTGTCTTGTAAGTAAGCAAGTATTATATGATTTTGACAGAAACCTAATACTTATAATTATTGCAATCTGGGCAAAACAAGCCATACAAAGAAGACAGAAACAATCCATTAAAAAAAGGAAAAAGAAGAAGTAAATAGAAATACGTTTGATTGAATTGGCGATTAGCATCTCATCATGATTATGACAGAGATAAGATCCTATATTCTTTTTTCAATTAACAAATCATCATCTTTTTTAGTGACCAAGAAAAAACAATGATTTGTCTTCACATTACTGTCTGTGATTGAAACAGAAGTTGATGTTTCAAATGTTTTAAGAGATTGGATGGACAATATTAATTTGTCAAATGTTTTAGTCCCTTTGACATCAATTAATAGGTTCTTCATAGCAATGGTGGATTGGAACTTTTTCTGTTTGTCTGCAGAGCTTTTTTTTATACTAGGGTAGTAGGGTTTATTCCTTTATGACTTTGTTTCTACACTGCACATGAGAAAAATAACAAAAGGGTAGTCATGAATCATGATTTCATTAATGTTTCTATTTCAAGTTTTAACCTCAAATCTATTTATTTGTCCTTGAAGATATGTTTGTTTATTAAAGATGTAGAAAACAGAAGAAAAAGTATAGTTGGTGGGTGGTGCCATTACATGTTGTTAAATGCTGATAGAAATATTAATTGTGACCATATGCATGAGAGCAATATGGAAGGCAAATGTTGCTTTGCTGGTCCTCGTCTCTTGAATTATTGTCTTCGTGATTGGGCACCCAAATGGTCCAGTACTTTTCCCTGACTTAAATACTGAAAATGATATTGCTTCAGAATCATTTGGGTATCAAACGTTTTGGCAGTTACTCCATAATAAAGAGATGCTATAATTAATTTTTCTTACTTCTCACCTGGTGTAATTTTGTATAAAATTTGGTTGCTTGATTGAGTTTGCAATGATGGAGCCTTGTTGCAGGGCAAGCAAAGTTGGTATCAGTATTTTGCACTGACTCATAAAGATGGCTATCTTACTACTACTAGTCAATTTTTGACGAGTCCTGTAGGGACAATGAATGATTGATACAATGAATTTTGTCAAAATATGAACAAAAAGAGCCAAAAAGGAAATTTCGTGGACGAGCTTTTGATATTTGACAGACAAAAATAAAGAAAAAAAGGCCAACCTTTTCAAGTTTGAACTGCTTGGCTGTCCACTAAGCAGAAGCAGCCAAAAGACCATCAAATAAACACCAAAATAAAAAGGTGATAAATCTACAGAGACTGCAGGGGAATTCTTTGGTGAAGTTTTGAAAGGAACAGCAGGGTTTCTCTTCTTCCCATGAAGTGTTTTTGACAAAGCACTTAAAATTCAGAAACCCTGCTGTAGAATAATCTCCAACTATGGCTTCCATTGGGACATTTCTTGGTAATGGTACACTCCATTTCCTCACTTTTAAGTACATGATTTATTGATTATTTCAACTTATTGATACATATTGGATTTTGAGCCATATATTCTTCTTCTATTGGTCTTTGCATGAACATTTATAGCCTTCTGTACCATTTTGAATTTTGATTCAGATTTTGTTATCAGTGGATATTGTTCTTGTTCTTTAAATTTCCATGAAAATATATCTGCTCTTTTATTCTTTCTTGTACTTGAAGAAAGTATTTTAGACCTTTGAATGGCTTTGTATATAACATAAAGTGTACTGTAAGACTGAGACAGCTGCATCATTCGTCTTTTCTGTTGTAATGGAGACAATACATTTGTAATTCATATCAAGTCTTTCTTTTGCATGTTCTTTTGCATGCCCTTTGAGCTTCTTAAACTTCTCTTCTTTCTGCCTTTTGCTTTTCAGTTTTCATTTCATTTTCCCTCTAATTGTTTCTTAATCTTGTTGGATGAATATGCAGGGGGATTCTCTTTCATCTGTGAAGGAAAACTTGATTTTGGTTCTTTTTGCATTCAAAGAACCATCATAGATGTCATAAATCTGCTATTCCTCTTTGTGTTCTATCTACTATTGCTTGTAGGTCCTGTTGGGAAACATCAGCAGCGCGATGTTGTTAACAGAAAGGACAGGATTTCCCAAGTTGTTTCTATGTGTTGTGCTCTTACTAGCATTCTGTATTTCGGTGTCGGTTTTTGGCATCTAATAGCCAAAAATGATGAATTCAGTAACTTGAGCTGGTTGATTGAGCTTGTTAGAGGCTTCATTTGGATAACTTTAGCAGTTTCCTTGCTTGTTCAAAGGTCAAAATGGATGAACATTTTCATCTCTTCTTGGTGGGTGACATTCTCTTTATTGGCTTCAGCTCTGCATATTGAGGTTCTGTTTAGAACACACAGCTTTGAAATTTTTAACATTTTCCCATGGCTTGTCAATCTCTTGCTGCTATTTTGTGCTTTTAGAAACTTCTTTATTTTGGCTAGAAAACAAACCAGTGATGACAGTATATCAGAACCTTTATTAGAGGAAAAGGAAGAAAAAAAGCAGACAGATCAACTTGGTCAGGCCAGTTTTCTTAGCAAATTATCCTTTTCTTGGATTAATTCCTTGCTTTCTTTGGGTTATTTGAGACCTCTTGATCTTGAAGACATCCCTTCTATTCCTACAGAAGATGAATCCAACTTGGCATACCAAAAGTTTGCTAATGCATGGGAATCCCTTTTGAGAGAGACAAAGCCAAGTGACAGGAAAAACTTGGTTCTTAGGGCAATAATAAAAGTCTACTTCAAGGAAAATATATTTATAGCAGTTTGTGCAATTCTTAGAACAATTGCAGTAGTAGCTCTTCCTCTTTTGCTCTATGCTTTTGTAAATTATTCAAACCAAGAAGAGGAAAATCTGCAACAAGGTCTTAAGTTATTAGGATGCCTTATTCTTTGCAAAATTGTTGAGTCATTGTTTCAAAGGCATTGGTATTTTGATTCAAGGAGGTCAGGAATGAGAATGAGATCAGCATTAATGGTGGCAGCTTATCAGAAGCAACTGAAGCTTTCAAGTTTGGGAAGGAAAAGACATTCATCTGGGGAAATTGTGAATTACATAGCAGTAGATGCCTATAGAATGGGTGAATTTCTATGGTGGTTTCATTCGACTTGGAGTTTAACATTGCAGCTTTTTATGTCCATTGCAGTACTTTTTTCAGTTGTTGGTTTGGGTGCTATACCAGGTTTAGTCCCCCTCCTCATATGCGGGTTCCTTAACATGCCAATTGCAAAGGTACTGCAGAAATGTCAATCTGAATTCATGATCGCGCAAGACGAGAGATTAAGAAGCACTTCAGAGATCTTAAATAGCATGAAGATCATCAAGTTGCAATCTTGGGAGGATAAATTCAAGAGCTTGATTGATTCCTTACGTGGCAACGAGTTCAAATGGCTTTCTAAACAACAACTTTTAAGGCCTTATGGTACTGCCTTGTATTGGATGTCTCCATCCATTGTTTCTTCAGTTGTTTTCTTGGGATGTGCTTTATTTCACAGTGCTCCATTGAATGCTGGGACTATCTTCACAGTTCTTGCAACATTAAGAAGCATGGCAGAACCTGTTAGAATGTTACCTGAGTCACTTTCAATTCTGATACAAGTCAAAGTTTCTTTTGATAGAATCAACAACTTTCTGCTTGATGATGAGCTGAAGAATGTTGAAGCAAGAAGAATTCCCCTGCAGAATTCTGACAGAAGTATGAAAGTACAAGCAGGGAATTTCAGTTGGGATCCAGAAATAATAAGTCCAACGCTTAGGAATGTGGAATTGGATATAAAAAAGGGACAGAAAGTAGCTGTTTGTGGACCAGTTGGAGCCGGGAAATCCTCACTCTTGTATGCAATACTTGGAGAGATACCAAAACTTTCAGGAACTGTGAGTTACTTGCAAAACAAGTATTCTAGTACATCAATCTGCATTTTTGTTGCTGTTACTAATTTCAGTTTTTTTTCCTTAATGATCATAAATAGGTTCATGTGTTCGGATCCATTGCCTATGTTTCTCAAATATCTTGGATCCAGAGTGGGACAATTCGCGACAACATTCTTTATGGAAAGCCAATGGATTCAGACAAATACGAGAAGGCCATTAAAGCTTGTGCCTTAGACAAAGATATCAATAGTTTTGACCATGGTGATCTTACAGAAATAGGTCAGAGAGGGATCAACATGAGTGGAGGACAGAAGCAGAGGATTCAACTTGCTCGCGCTGTCTATAATGATGCTGACATCTATCTTCTTGATGACCCTTTTAGTGCTGTAGATGCACATACAGCTGCTATTTTGTTCAATGTGAGGAAAAGAACTTAAAGCTTCTCATGAAACAATAATCTGTTCCTTTTCTAACTGTTAGAACATATGGTTGCAGGATTGTGTCATGACTGCTCTAGAAAATAAAACAGTCATCCTGGTGACTCATCAAGTGGAATTTCTCTCAGAAGTTGACAAAATTCTGGTATATATGAAGTTTTAATTTATGTTTCCTATTCCTTCATGTTTCTATGGGTTTTTCTAGTTTGTCATAAGGATTTTATTTTTTCCTAGGTTATGGAGGGTGGGAAAATTACTCAATCAGGAAACTACCAAGAGCTATTAATGGCAGGGACAGCATTTGAGCAACTTGTAAATGCTCATAAAGATTCCATAGCAGTAGTGGAGTCTTCAAACAGTGAAGGTCAAGGAGATCATCAAGAAGTAGCCATTCTTAATGAAGGGTCTTATCCTACTAAACAGAATAGTGAAGGGGAGATCTCAGTGAAAGGTCCACTTGGAGTACAATTAACAAAAGATGAAGAAAAGGAAATTGGAGATGTTAAATGGAAGCCATTTTTGGATTATGTTTCTGTCTCAGAAGGATACTTTCCTTTTACTTTAGGTCTATTGTCTCAGGCTATCTTTGTCATTCTTCAGACTGGTTCTACCTATTGGCTGACATTTGCCATTCAGATTCCTAACATGACAGATAGCATTTTGATTGGAGTTTACACTGGAATTGCAACACTTAGTACAGTTTTTGTATATTTTAGATCTTATTTTGCTGCTCTGCTAGGTTTAAAAGCTTCCAAAGCCTTCTTCTCTGGTCTCACCAATGCCATTTTCAAAGCTCCAATGCTTTTCTTTGATTCTACTCCAGTAGGAAGGATCCTGACCCGAGTAAGATCACATTTATATCTATGAGTATATAAACTCAAATCAAATAATGTTTCATGTTTAAGTCTTTTGTGAAGATACTAACATTTCAATTTGTTTGAACTTTTTGCAGGCTTCATCAGATATGAGTATTATTGATTTTGACATACCATTTGCCATAATCTTTGTCGCAGCGGGAGTTACTGAAGTCATAGCAACAATTGGTATCATGGCTGTTATAACATGGCAAGTTCTTATTGTGGCCATTCTTGCTATGGTAGCAGTTTACTACATTCAGGTAAAATTCATTTTTCACTTGAATTTTTCAACCACTTTTTTCTATGAGCTAAAAGGGCTAATTTCTTTCTTCATTGACTGCAGGGGTATTATATGGCATCTGCAAGGGAGATAATAAGAATTAATGGAACAACAAAAGCTCCTGTTATGAATTATGCAGCCGAGACATCTCTTGGAGTGGTTACTATAAGAGCATTTAACATGGTGGATCGGTTCTTTAAGAATTACTTAAAGCTTGTTGACACAGATGCCACACTTTTCTTTCTCTCTAATGCAGCCATGGAATGGCTAGTTCTAAGGATAGAGACACTTCAAAACCTTACTCTATTTACTGCTGCATTTTTCCTTCTTCTGCTTCCTAAAACACAACTTACTGCAGGTAATTAATTAACATCAGTGTTAATAAAACATTCTTTGTTATTATAGGTAAAAAGTGCTAAAAAAGCATTAATGTTTTTTTGATCTGCAGGGCTTGTGGGACTCTCTCTTTCTTATGCTTTATCACTGACAGGAACACAAATTTTCGCGTCTCGTTGGTATTGCAACCTATCAAACTATATGATTTCAGTTGAACGGATAAAACAGTTCATGCACATACCAGCAGAACCTCCAGCAATAATAGATGAAAACAGGCCACCGTCTTCTTGGCCCTCTAAGGGTAGGATAGAATTGCAGGAACTGAAGGTAATTAAGGAAACTGAACTTAAAAATGGCTTAAAAAGTGTTAAAAATCTATTATGACTTAATCTGAACTTGATTATGCTTTATAATTATTCAATTTGATGCCTTATTATAGATAAGATACCGTCCGAATGCTCCATTAGTGCTCAAAGGGATATCTTGCACATTCCAAGAAGGGACTAGAGTTGGAGTTGTAGGGCGGACTGGAAGTGGCAAAACTACACTCATTAGTGCTTTATTTCGCCTAGTAGAGCCTGCAAGTGGGAAAATACTTATAGATGGACTTGATATTTGTTCTATGGGACTGAAAGATCTAAGAATGAAGCTTAGCATCATCCCTCAAGAGCCAACTCTGTTTAGGGGCAGCGTTCGAACCAACTTGGACCCTTTAGGCCTCTACTCAGATGATGAAATATGGCAGGTGAGCCAACTGCTGATTGTAACATCAAAAAGTTTCAACTATAAAATTTGGCAACATTTTTATGTACCATTTGTTCTTATGTAGGCTTTGGAGAAGTGTCAACTTAAGACAACAATAAATAACCTACCAAACAAGCTAGATTCATCCGGTGAGTTGAAATTTTGTTACAATTTCCATATGCATGTTCTATAGCTTGCCTTTTTCTGTCAAATTTAAAGCAGACGTTTGTTGGAATATTGACAGTGAGTGATGAAGGTGAGAATTGGAGTGTGGGGCAGCGGCAACTCTTTTGCCTTGGAAGAGTTCTATTAAAGAGAAATAGAATTCTAGTCCTAGATGAAGCTACAGCCTCAATAGATTCTGCAACAGATGCCATTTTGCAGAGAATTATCAGACAAGAGTTCTCGAATTGCACGGTCATAACAGTAGCTCATAGAGTTCCAACTGTTATAGACAGTGACATGGTCATGGTCCTGTCTTATGGTAAGTTCTTGGTTTAGTTTTCTTCTAATGTCAATCAAAATAATGGTTTAAGATTATATCATTTGGATTCTGATAAATTAACTAGATTATGGATTATATTGCAGGTAAATTGCTGGAGTATGATGAGCCCTCAAACCTCATGGAAACAAACTCTTCCTTTTCTAAGCTAGTAGCTGAATATTGGGCAAGTTGCAGGAGAAATTCCCATCAAAATTTTAGCAGTTACCAATGAACAGAACAAATATTGGCATGACAATATAAGAGCAACATGTTGTTATGATTATAATCATGAATAAATAGTTTTCCAATTTTACCATAATAGTGGAATCATCAATGATAATTTGTAGAAATCTTGCTCTTTGCACCAATTTTGGAATGAAAAAGAAAAAAAATAGAAAGATGACCTGTTTTTCTTCTTTATTTGGCTCTGGTGAATTAAAAATCACTAACTCGAGTTTCAAACCTTATAATCAACAAACACATTGATTGAAATGGAAATATTATATTCCCCAACCCATTGACTTTAGTATTTAGTTAGAATGACTAGCACAAATTTTTAAACCACTCATGAGAATTTCCCTTATAAATGGAAGAAGTTAACATGAAAGAGATTATTAATAATTAATCATAGGTCTAAACCGAGGAATAATTCTCATTAAAATGCTAATGCTTATTATTAGAGACAAAAGAATGATTTAATTTAACACCATACTTGGAAAGTTGGAAGAAGAAAAAACCGGAATAGGAAGGAGAGGGGAAAATAATTGGGCCTTTCTTTCTGTTAGTCTGACCCAATAGGAAGATACAATAATTTGGGCCTTCATGGCCCATATTTATTATTGGAAAGTTTTCCTTTATATTTTCATTTTAATCTTCTAACGGTCAATTCTCTCCCTCTCAGTCTCTTGTTTGTAATTTGCTTTTTTTTTTTTTAATCCTTTTTCTACGTAGAAAAATCGTCTGGCCGGAAGGGAAAAGAAGCCGTCGGCGGTGTTCTTTTGGCGATTTTCTTTGCTATTAACGATGGGAAGAGAGAAATTGAAGGCAAAGCTAGAAGTTTTGATGTAAGTTGCACAAAAGTCTCCTTATTTTGTGATTAATTCTGTTATACCTGGTGCTTTGTTTCATTTTTTTTTTATTCCTTCTCTCTCATGTACAGATTGGAAACCTACTCAACTCTTAAGGCCTGAAAGGTTTGTGGATTCTCCTTTAATCCTTTTTTTTCCCTTTTAATTTTTGTTTCTGATACTGGGTAACTCAATTTCTTGTTGTTTGGGGTTCATTCTTCTTTCTTGAGCCCTTGTTTGTCTATTTGTTTATTGTGGGAATGATTCTATCTCATGTTTTTCCTATTTGGTTTTTCTGGAGGAACTTGAAAAGCAAAGAACCATGAAGGATTTGAAGGTTGCAAGTGCAAAGGAAATAGAACAAGCGAGCAGAGACTTGGGTAGGTTAATCAAGTATTGCCTTACCTTTGTCACGTTACTTATTCTCTCTAAGTTTCTGATACTAACCTCTGATTCCTTACCATATTGAACTTTTCTGATAATGCATGAGGTCTCTCTCTCTGTCTTTAAAACCACAATTTCTGAAATTTCCGTCTCTTTTTCATGTTTTATAACTGTCATTTTTAGTTTCAAGAGAGTGGTAGTGGGTTATAAATCTGACTGATTGAGTACTTGGAGAATGAGATTAAGGTACATGGTTAAGGTATATGATTTTTGTTTTTCTATTTTAATAGTTTAGATAAAGATGTATGATTTTTTCCCCTATTTTAAAGCAATTATTGTGTTTTTGCTGCAAAGGTTCTTTCTTTTGTCTCTTCTTTAAATCATTTTCCAGTTAAAATCAATTGCTCCATTGAATTTGTGGTATGTTTAGGAATAGGAGATTACGGTGCAAAGTTTCAGTTTGATACTTGCTTAATTTGGGTCCATATGATCTGTTAAAATGAACTTTATTTATTTTATTTGCAAAGTTTCTTAATTTTGCTCTTCTTTATTTGTTATCCACTTGAAAAAAGCAATACTCCATGGTGTTTGTGGTATTAATTCTTATTGTGCAGTTTTGGAAATGAAAGGTTTTATATTATAATGCATCATTGCCAGAAAAGAAAATGAGTTCATTGATGTATTTTTCTGTATATGTCATGGTTGTTTGGTGCAAAAGCAATGATAATAGAACCAAGTGGGCTTAGAAAAATGCTATCTTGTTATAAAAATGCTCTTCTGTTAGCCTGCCTAACATTTTATGTATTTTCCTTGGCCAATGAGGTGTGAGTAATTAGAGCTGCACTTTTCAAAATTGTTACTTTAGTAGAAATGTAGAATGACTTAATCACTTGATTCCGTATTGGATTAGAATGGATTTGTTATTACTTGTTTAAGTCAATGAAGCAAACTATTAATAGAATTAGTAATGTCTTTAAAAAGATGTAGAATGATGTAATCACTTGATATTGTATTGGATTATAATGGATATGTTATTACTTGATTAAGTCTTTGAAGCAAACTATTAATAGATTTAGTAAAGTCTTCAAAAAGATCATATAGAATAGAATGATAAAAGTGTAGTAATTCTGAATCTAGTCTTGCTTATTTTTTGTGAATATAATGGTCTTTGGATAATTCAGGGGTCTAAAGTCAAGGGGTAAATTACTTTCTTTTCTTATTTGAGATGATATTAAGATGATGATATTTTTTTGTTGACTCCTAAATTCTGTTATTGTCAAGGGTCTAACTTTAAGAGATTTACTCTATATGTGTAGATTTTAGATAGTGTTTATGAATTTGTGAACTTTCTACTCTACCTATGGTTGATAGATGTCATTTGAGTAGGTTTGAATGAGAAGGATAGAGTGGTTTGGATAAAAAGGTTGCAGTTTTGAGCCCTTTCTTTTATTGAATGAAGGAAAAATGATTGAAAAGTGTCTATGAAAATTGTTTCCATTGACTTATTTTTATTTTATGCTCCAATTAATGGCATTTAGTTATCCCAGCTTGTAATAATAAGATTAAAATATAATCTTAGCACTATTGTTTGATAGTTTTTGCATCAAAATGACTGAAATTTTCAATCCTGGTTTTCTTGCTACTGGCTTTCTGTTTTTCTTCTTGGCTTTTGTTTCTAGCAGCAGCTATTTTTGGCTCTTTTTCACATATAAGGTTTCTGAAATCTCCTTAAAAGTGTCTCAGCAAGTGCTTGCTTCCAGTGTTTCTGCACTATAAAATTTCCCTTTCTAAAACTGTTGCTTCATTTTCTTCTTCTTTTTTCTCAAAAGTTCATCTAAACTTCTTTTAGTCTGAAAATCTTATGCTATTTTATCATTTATTATGTATCACTTTCTTAGTTTCACAGTGTACTAATCAATAGTACAGTAAGTAAGTAAGATAATAAGTAAAATTTGATAAGAAGTGATTACTTTCTGTATTTGTGTTAGTTTTTCTCAAAGCTCTCTTGAAATTTATGATGGGAAGTCTCTATTTTTTTACCATCAAGGTCTTCTGGCTTTTTGAAATTTATGTTAGTAACTTGTTTCTTTTTTATTAAAAAAATTTACTTTCAGTGTTTACCATTGATTTCTAACTTCTAAAACCACTTCTATTTTCGTTATACCACTGATTTCTTTTTAAATATTTTAAAACTGTCATTTAATATATAAATCTTACATGTTTTGAGTTTTGAGGATAAGAATATTCATTTTTCTTTTTAAGGTAAAGAATATTCTTCTTCTTTTTTCTAATAACAGTAAAATTAATTAATTTAAGGAACACAAGCTGGGTTAGGGGCACATTGTCAATGAATATATTTTTACTAATGAAGGTATTTAAAAGTTTGAAACTACTAAATATATATCATTAACTTTGCCATTAGTGGAGCATACAATAAAAAGATTTCAATGGTACAATTTTCATTCAATGCTTTTCAATTGTTTTTTTTTCCTTTGTTGTAATAATAAATTAAGGGCTCCAATTTGAAACCTTAATCCAATCATTTGACGAAATTCAGATGACTATATTGGCTATTGAGTCCAAGTCACAAATGAATAGATACTATTGACAATCTCCACATGTATAGTGAATTCTTTCAAAGTTTTAGACCCTTAACAATAATAAGATTAAAGGGTAAACAAATAAAATATTTTTATTCAAGTGTCATCTCAAATAAGTAAAGAAACTATGCTCCCTTATATTTTAGACCCTTGCATTATCTAACAACCACTATTATTTACAAAATAGTAAGCATTACGAAATTCATAAATTATTACATTTTTATACTTTTATTCTACATGATCTTTTTAACGATTTTACTTGATCATATTAATAGTTTTCAATAGACTTCAAATCTAGTAATAAGAGATTCCATTTTAGTGCAATAGCAAGAATCAAGTGAGTTCATTCTACATTTTCTAAATAGTAGTAATGTAATAGTGGGGAGATTTTTTATTTTTTTATTTTTAATCTTTTACATTCTTTTGATCTTTTACAGGTTTGGCAGAAAGGTGAGTTTGGGGCTCCAGCGGTGGAAGTGAAATTTCAAGCTTTTGTATGCTTTATTTATTTCAAACAATGAATTCTTCGTATTGTATATTTTATTATCAAATAAATTTTGTGATTTTGACATAATAAAGTCTCAAATTTTTGTCAAATTAATTGTTTTGCTTTAACATCAAATATGATTAATCTAATTTTTCATTCAAATCAAACTGATAAATAAAATTATTGCAAGAAAAAGTTTTGCTGCCATAAAACCAAGCATGTTATAGATTATAATCATGAACAAAAATATTCCCATATTATCCATGGAAAAGTATCAATGATAATCGTGCTCATTGTTCCAATTAATGAAAAAGATGTTCGGCTTCGTTTTCTCTTCTTTATTTGGCCCCGGTGAGAACCACTAACTCAAGTTGCAAACTTTTTATCAACAATGATTGAAATTGAAAACATCAAGGAAACTTTTTAAACCACTCATGAGAAATTCCCTAATAAATGGAAGGAGGCATCATGAAAGAGATTAATAATTAATTATTATCAGAGGTCTACATCAAGGAATATTTCTCATTAGAAATCTAATTTTTATTAGAGACAAAAGAATGAGTTAACACTGTATAATATTAAACGCACTGTCCCATGTTGGGAGACTCACCCAGCATAACCAGGTGCGCGACGCGCGTATTAGTCAGGGCAAAACCCGGATGGGATAAAAAAAACTGTATAATATTAAAAATATTGCAAGGAAAAGTTTTGCTGCCATATATTACAAGGAGACAGACAAATTGATCATAACCAAAGGCTTTTTAAACACCTGACAATAAGCAGCCAAAACACAAAAATGAAAAAATAAAGAGATAATAAAGCTTCAAGTATGGGTGTTTAAGATATTTACTTAAAAATTAGATAAAATAATGTCTACCTACAACTTTGAATTTTTTATTGGCAGCACATGACAAAATACCCTTGCATATCAGAAGAAAGGACATGCAAATGAACGGCTGCCTAGCTTCAAATCTTTTTAATCTTAGAGATCCAATGAATAAGTGCAAAAATATCACACAAAAAGTTGATAGATAAATTAGCACTAAGGGTTCAGTGAAGTAGTACTGCTCTTAAGCTCCTATTTATAGACTTGGTTGGTGTGGCCTGCATTGCAGTGAGAAAGGATCAAAGATTGGCCATGGCTTCCTTGGAAAGTTCACTTGGTATGTCTCATACTCTAAAAATTTACCCATTATGTCTTTCTCTTCATACATGATACATGTTTTCTTGATTGTCATTGTAAAGCATTTATATATTAAGTACATTAACATTATCAGGTTTTTTGGTTGGTGTTTACCATGAACATTGAACAAGAATTGTTAAAATTGTTAAAAAGAATTTCCAAACCTTCATGCTTCTTGAATTCAGAACTGTGATTTGTTATTTTACTTTCATCTTTTTGTCTTTGCTGTTGCATTCTTATTTTCTTGCTGCTTCTGATGTTCTCATTCATGGGTTTAATGCAGCAGAGACATTCTCTTGGATTTGTGGGGGAAATTTTGATCCTGGTTCTTCTTGCATTCAAAGAACCCTCTTAGATGTCACAAATGTGTTATTCCTTTGCCTTTTCTACCTTCTTTTGCTTTTAGTTTCAGTAAGAAAACATCACAATATGGGTGAGAGCAATAGAAAGGACTTGATCTCTATAATTGTTTCAATCTGTTCTGCTTTGATTAGCATAGCCTATTTTGCTACTGGTTTTTGGAAAGTCATAGCCAATGATGAATTGGATTTGGGGTGGTTGGTTTACCTTGTTAGAGGATTGATTTGGATATCAGTGTCAGTTTCCTTGCTTGTTAAAATGACCAAATGGATCAAAATTGTCATCTCTATCTGGTGGATGTTTTTCGGATTACTAGTTTCAGTCCTTAACATTGAACTTTTATTACAAACACATAACCTTCCAATTCTTGACATAATTCCATGGCCAATAAACATCTTGCTCCTCTTTTGTTCATTTAGAAACTTAATTAGTTCTGTTACTCAACCTAGTGAAGTTCAGAGTCTATCAGAACCTTTATTAGTCTCAAATACAGAGAAAACTCAAGTAGGAATAGGGAAGGCAAGCCTTTTCAGCAAATTAACTTTCTCTTGGATTAATCCCTTGTTTGCTTTGGGTTACTCCAAAAATTTAACTCTTGAAGATCTCCCTTCTTTAGTTGATGAAGATGAGGCTGGCTTGGCCTATGAAAAATTTGCTCCTGCATGGGAATCAATTGTGAGGGAAAAGAGCTTGAGCAACTCAAGAAACCTAGTTCTTCAAGCCTTAGCAAAAGTTTATTTCAAAGAAAACATACCAATAGCTATATGTGCATTCCTTAGGGCTATTTCTGTATTATCTCTTCCTCTTTTGCTCTATGCTTTTGTAAATTATTCAAACAACATTGAGGACAATAAGTATGAAGGTCTCTCTATATTGGGATGTCTAGTGATTTGCAAAATAGTGGAGTCATTGACACAAAGGTATTGGTACTTTAGTGCAAGGAGGTCAGGAATGAGGATGAGATCAGCTCTAATGGTGGCAGTATATCAGAAGCAAATGAAGCTTTCGTGCGTTGGAAGAAAAAAGCATTCAACCGGGGAAATTGTGAATTATATTGCAGTGGATGCTTACAGACTTGGGGAGTTTCCTTGGTGGCTTCATTCAGCATGGAGTCTTGTATTTCAACTTTTTATGTCCATTGTTGTGCTTTTCTATGTTGTAGGTCTTGGTGCCCTTCCTGGTTTAGTCCCTCTACTCATATTTGGACTCCTTAATGTTCCATTTGCAAATTTACTACAAAAATGTCAATCTCAATTTATGGTTGCTCAAGATGAGAGACTAAGGCTCACTTCTGAGGTCCTAAATAATATGAAGATCATAAAGCTGCAGTCTTGGGAAGAGAAATTCAAGAACATGATTGAAACGCGGCGTGACAATGAATTCAAGTGGTTGTCAAAAGAACAGATTATTAAAGCTTATGGCACTGTCATGTTTTGGATTAGCCCTACCATTATTTCTTCAGTTATATTCTTGGGGTGTTCCCTTTTTGGCAGTGCACCCTTGAATGCCAGCACCATTTTCACAGTTCTTGCAACACTGAGAAGTATGGGTGAACCTGTTACAATGATACCGGGAGCTCTTTCCTTTCTGATGCAAGTCAAAGTTTCTACTGAAAGAATAAATGCCTTGCTGCTTGATGATGAATTGAATAATAATGAAGTACCAAGAATTTCACTGCAGAATTCTGATATTAGTGTCATAATACAAGAAGGCAATTTTAGCTGGGATACTGAATTAGTAGTTCCAACACTTAGAGATGTAAGTTTGGAAATCAAGAAAGGACAGAAAATTGCAATTTGTGGACCGGTAGGAGCTGGGAAATCATCAATCTTGCATGCCATGCTTGGAGAGATACCAAAAGTTTCAGGAACTGTGAGTTAAAGACTAAAAGCTAGTAGTATTTTGATATATTATGGACAACTGATTTTGCTGTCATCACTCATTTTTTGTTTTCCTTTGATTTTTGCAAACAGGTTATTTTGTCTGGAACAATAGCTTATGTTTCACAAACATCTTGGATCCAAAGTGGGACTATTCGCGACAATATACTCTATGGAAAGCCAATGGAGCAGGAAAGATATAAAAGGGCTATCAAGTCATGTGCTTTGGATAAGGACATAGATAATTTTGATCATGGTGATCTGACAGAAATTGGACAGAGAGGAATTAACATGAGTGGAGGACAGAAGCAGAGGATCCAACTTGCTAGAGCCGTCTATAATGATGCTGATATTTATCTTCTTGATGATCCTTTTAGTGCCGTAGATGCTCAAACAGCTGCAATCCTATTCAATGTGAGACAAATAACTCATTTCTTTAATACATTCATTTTATTGCTTGCTCAAGTTATATTGTATGATTGCAGGATTGTGTCATGGATGCTTTAGGGAAGAAAACTGTCATTCTAGTAACTCATCAAGTGGAGTTTCTTTCTGAAGTTGATAAGATTCTGGTAAAAGTCTAAGCTTGAAACATTTATGTATATTTTTTCCTTTACCCATCTATGCTTTTCATTTCAGGAGAATGATTTGATTTTTACTTAGGTAATGGATGGTGGGAAAATTACTCAAATAGGAAGCTACACAGAGCTATGCACTTCAGGAACAGCATTTGAGCAGCTTGTTAATGCTCATAGAGAGGCAATAACAGTATTGGGACCTTTAGATAATGAAAACAAAGGACAACCTCATGACATTGATGCAATTTTATTTACTAAACAGAACAGTGAGAGTGAGATTTCCTTTAGGGGTCTACCAGGAGTGCAACTGACAGAAGAAGAGGAAAAAGAGAGTGGTGATTTTGGATGGAGACCATTTCTTGATTATCTCTCCGTGTCGAAAGGATATCTTCTTCTATCTATAGGCACAATAGCTCAACTTGGGTTTGTGATTTTCCAGGCTGCAGCAAGTTATTGGCTTGCAGTTTCTGTCCAAGTGCCTAACATAAGTAGTGGGTTGTTAATAGGAGTTTATACAGGACTTTCAACACTTAGTGCTGTTTTTGTACATCTTAGGTCCATGTATTCTGCCTATCAGGGATTAAAAGCCTCTAAAGCCTTCTTCCATGGTTTCACTAATGCCATTTTCAAAGCTCCCATGCATTTTTTTGACTCTACTCCTGTTGGGAGGATTTTGACAAGGGTAAGATGAATTTAAGCACATTGGAAATTAACACTGTTTTTTTGCATATCAATATTATGTTATATATAAACCAGTTTCTTAATGTTCTTTTTGTACATTGCTATTTCAGGCTTCATCAGATATGAGTATACTGGATTTTGATATACCCTTTTCCATTGGCTTCGTGGCAGCCGGTAGTCTTGAACTTTTAGCAGCCATTGGAGTAATTGCCTTTGTTACATGGGAAGTTCTTATTGTAGCCATTATTGCATTTGTAGTAGTAAAATACATTCAGGTGGGTTCATTTTTTTTTTGGTCATATCTTTCCTTTTATTGTTTTTTTTAACCTTTTTTTCTGATTATTTTATAACTATTTGTTTTACCACAAAAGGGGTACTATCTAGCTTCTGCAAGGGAACTAATAAGAATCAATGGAACAACAAAGGCTCCTGTAATGAACTATACAGCTGAGACTTCTCTTGGTGTGGTCACTATAAGAGCTTTCAACATGGTAGACAGGTTTTCTAACAACTACCTAAAGCTTGTGGACACAGATGCCACACTTTTCTTTCTTTGCTCTTCAGCCATGGAATGGCTGATTCAAAGGATAGAGGCAATTCAGAATTTGACCATGTTCGCATCTGTATTTCTCCTCATTCTACTGCCTAAAGGCTATGTAGCACCAGGTAGAATCATCCATTTCTATATAACAATAACTTGTATATATTCATTAAACAGTTTCTAATGTGTGTATTGTACTGCATTAATCCCCTTATCATCTGTGTGCAGGACTCGCAGGGCTTTCTCTTTCTTATGCTTTGTCAATATCTAGCATACAGGTTTTCATGTCAAGATGGTATTGCAACTTATCAAACTACATTATTTCAGTTGAAAGGATAAATCAGTTTATGAACATACCACCAGAGCCTCCTGCAACTATAGATGACAAAAGGCCACCATCTTCATGGCCCTCCAAGGGTAGGATTGAGTTGCAAGAGCTAAAGGTAAGTAAAAGAAATCAATCCTCTCATTTAGCATACAAATGAGTTTGGCATTTTTTTTTCAGAATATTGAAAAACTGCTAACATCATTACTAAACTATATGCTGATTCTAGAAATACATTTGTGGGCTCATACTAGACATTTACTTCAATTGCTGCAAGACAGACATTATATGATGCTATATTTAATCATCTGATAATACATTTTTTGCAGATAAGATATCGTCCGAATGCTCCATTGGTTCTCAAAGGAATCACCTGCACATTCATGGAAGGGACTAGAGTAGGAGTTGTAGGAAGGACTGGAAGTGGAAAATCTACACTAATAAGTTCCTTGTTTCGTCTGGTGGAGCCTGCAACAGGAAAAATCCTCATAGATGGACTTGATATATGCTCTATTGGTTTGAAAGATCTTAGAATGAAGCTTAGCATTATCCCTCAAGAGCCAACTCTGTTTAGGGGCAGCGTTCGGACCAACTTAGATCCCCTAGGCCTTTATTCAGATGAAGAAATATGGCAGGTTAGATTACTCGCTCTGGACACAATTCTGCTAAAAGGGTTCTAACTTAAAGCAATTTAACTTTTAGTACTTTTACATATCATATGATATTTATAAAGTGTTTGATATAAATTATTTGTAGGCTTTGGAAAAGTGTCAGCTTAAGGAAACTATAAGTAGTCTACCAAGTAAGCTTGATTCATCAGGTGAGTTCATTTCAGCAATTAAATATTACACAGGGTTTATTATGTCTTGTTAATGATGAATAAATTATGATGCCTAATCAGAATTGGGAAAATGTTTGAATATACATAGATTTGACCTGAATTTTGTTTGAAATTGAATAAACCTTGAAACAGTGAGTGCTGAAGGGGAGAATTGGAGTGTGGGACAGAGACAACTGTTTTGCCTAGGCAGAGTCCTGCTTAAAAGAAACAAAATTCTGGTATTAGATGAAGCAACAGCTTCAATCGATTCGGCAACAGATGCAATTTTGCAGAGAATTATAAGACAAGAATTCTCAGGATGCACAGTTATAACAGTAGCTCATAGAGTTCCAACTGTTATAGACAGTGACATGGTCATGGTCCTTTCCTATGGTAATAATGCTCTTATATTATCTATACCTTCAATTCATAGAGATTTTCCAACTGTTATGTTTTGTAATAAACTCTTAACAGATTTGGTTTGATAATAATATTGCAGGGGAATTAATGGAGTATGATGAGCCTGCAAAACTTATGGAGACAAACTCCTACTTTTCCAAGCTTGTAGCTGAATACTGGTCAACTTGCAAAAGGAATTCCTCTCCATCTTTTTACTAGTAGCATGTCCCAAAAAACTGATGATTTCAAGCAACCCTCCCCAAAACGACGTAGTTTGATTATAACCTAATGAATTCATGAAAATGCTTTACAAGAGACATTAATTGAATATAGTAGTAGCCCCGGTTTATGGCCCATCCAGCGTAGCACTCTTTATAATGGGCTTAAAGATTATTATTATTTGACCAATAATCATCCTTACCTAGGCCTGCAATAGGGCAAGTGCTAAATGTAACAAAACTAGTGCCATTCAATTTTTAGAAAATTAATCAGATAGAACTTTAGATATACATTAAACCTCTGCATTAGTCGAGATTCAAAATATTATTCAATAAGTTTCATTGAAAAAGAAAATATTTGTTCAAAAAAAAACATAAAGGAAATCGAGATCCTTCCATGCATAGGATGAAATAAATTATGTATATACAAGAACAAATGAAAAAAAGTTATTGACCTTTGCAATGGTGCAAAGGAGCCCAAGTTGTTAGTTTTAATAATTTCCAACAAAATGTGCTTCACCTCAACCATCCACATTCTTAGTAGCTAGCTTTACTTTCTATGTGTAATGTGAAGGAAATGGAAGTCCACACACCAATACTCCATAAGTATTATACATATACTGCTACACCAAAACCAACATATAAATAAACTTGTGAATTAAAATTAAGTCAACTTGATTTAAGATTTTAATTCCCCCAAACTTTATCTAAACTTTAATTTACATATATCAAATGCCCACTTGCCTAACCATTGGCCTTCTTGTATTTGAATTATGTCAACTTGCATCAATTTATATACTTGTAATTTTTCTCACTCCCCCACAAATCACTTTGGAATCACACATTTAAAGAGAAAGAGTACGTTTATCAATTCTTAATGGTATAAATACTAGTACTATGCAAGACTTTAGTCACTCTCCATTAGACAATTTTGCTTTTCAAGAAAAAATAAATAAAAAGAATGCAATTAGTTAGAAATTTTTAGGAAATATATATATATATATATATAATTGGGAGTACCCAATTATAATGTATCTCTCCCAGATGTGTATATTAGCTCATCTTTAGCAAGTTGAACGATATATAATGTGAGTCCTTGAATTAATCTCATAATAATTATTGGTGTTAAGGGTCCATATACCCTACTGATCAGTGGGTGTATTTGTATATATCATTCTTGCCCCCAAAACAGTGCTTATAATAGATTACATTGACTTGATTAATGAAAACTTATAAATGAGGATTATATAAATCCTTACACCCTCCTCCACTCTTCCCCATTGATAATCTCCCATCATCTAAATTTCCATCTCAAAGCTAAAGGTCCCTCTCTTGTAACCAGCTAATCAATAATGGCACCAATTAATATTAACACCCCCATGAATCCTAACCTAATCACTTGTTGCAATAATCTAACCAAAGAAGAAATCTCCAAGCTTGAGTCCATCATCAAAACCCACCACACCTTTCCACCATCCCCAAACACATGCACATGTTTGATAAGACAACGTGTAAATGCTCCCTTAAGCCTCATATGGCAATTTGTACGCGATTTCGGAAACCCTAACAAGTACAAGCACTTCATCAAGAGTTGCACAATGAGAGGAGATGGAAGAGTTGGAAGCATCCGAGATGTCACGGTTATATCAGGCTTACCGGCGTCGACGAGCACCGAATTACTAGAGATATTGGATGATGATGAACATGTTTTGAGCTTTAGGGTTGTGGGAGGAGATCATAGGCTGAAGAACTATAGGGCAGTGACATCGGTTAATGAGTTTGTGGACCAAGGAGGGAAGGTTTATAGCATTGTTTTGGAGTCTTATTCGGTTGAAATTCCCGAAGGGAATACTGAGGAAGATACTAAGATGTTTGTGGATACTGTTGTGAAGTTGAACTTACGAAACCTTGCAGATGTAGCCATGGCTGCAGCTTTGCAAAAGGATGTAGAATCAATTCTAATTTGATTGCTAGCTAAATTTCAGCAGCTAATTATTGAAATTGTGATGAATCGAAAGTAAAATAAAGTCATAAGCATATGCCACATATATGGTTTATGTCAAAGATTACTTTATCTTCTTTTAATCAGTACCATGTACCGAGTTGTTAGCTCAACTGGTAGATGCGCTCAACCGGTAGATGCACCGTGTCTGGACCGTGAGGTTCTAAGTTCAAGTCTCACGGAATGTGAGTTTAGTTTGTTTATTTGTGTATTTAGTAGGTAAATGGTTTATTTATGATAGTTTTTTAGTTTAAGTTGATTTCTCATTTAGATGTTTGGGCATATAGAGATTTATTCAGATTGTAATGAAATTTCGCATGTAATTACTAAAAAAATTGTCCCATTAATTCTTCTAACTTCTATAATCCTCGTATAAATTTTGTGGAGAGGCCGAGATTAATTCTTCCATATCTGGCTTTGCTCAATATGGGCCATGGCCTATTCCGTATGTGTTTGAAAGTTCGATGATTGGGCTTATATACCCAATCCCGAAAACTTATATAGTAGTACAAAATCCTTTCTATACCAAAAAACTTCATATTAGTATTCACTAGCAACTGAACAGAGCATGGAGATTGCATTGTAAATATTATTAAGAATTAGATAGTAATATTAATTATACTTAGAAACTAATACGAGGTTAATTATGAGTATACACTATGCTATAAAACAAAACAAGAGCTTTAACAAACTATAATCTCATTTTTTTTTTCTACTCATGAACGTGATATTGAAATTGACTACATGGGAGGTAATACTCTCCTTTCCCAAGTCTAAAGCCGTGACCTCCCACAACAAGTCCAAGCTCTTAACCACTGGGTGTCCCCTTGGGGACACTATAATAATCTCATATATGCCTTTAATGTTATGATCAATTCTATATCAAAAAAGAGATGTCCTACCTTCATTGGGTTTGAAAAAGGCAAAGAAGCAAAAAAAGGGCAGTTTTTTTTTACTACATTATTTATAAGGGAAAGATAGAGGATTAGTACAAGAAAGTTTTGACTTCTTTTTTCTACGAACAAACTCCTTACAATTAAGTTACAACTTACATATTTCAAAAAGTTAGAACTTACAAGACCCGCAAACTAATACATCTCAAAGTTTTTTTGATGGGATATTAAATATCAATCTCCAAAGTCAAAACAAAGGAACCATATATATACTAATAATCTCCAAAAGCTAAAATTACAAACAAACTTTCAGAACTAAATTGCTAAGCCTGGCAAATCAACTTGTACTTCTAATGAGTAAGATTGTAACCAACCGGACATTAACATTAACATTAATGTTTCGGATCTCTAAAAGAAAATGGCATGTGCCGGTACTCTCGGTTGTTGCAGCATAAAATTTTGGGTTTTTCGGATCGCTACAAAATTGTCTGCAGTATACATACATGTATAAATATAATTAGTATCAGTACTTTTAAAAGGCTAAAATTTCAATTAGAGCCCTAAACTTTGCCAAAAGGGTCAAATAAGTGCCCAAACTATGAAAATGTCAAATTAGTGCCTGAACTTTTCGATTTGGGACAATTCAGTCCAAAATGTTAGATTATAGGTTTGTTAAATGTAAATAATCCAAAACATTTTGGACTGAATTGATCCAAATCGAAAAGTTCAGGCACTAATTTGACCTTTTCATAGTTTGGCCACTTATTTGACCCTTTTGGCAAAGTTCAGGGCCCTAATTGAGATTTTAGCCCTTTTAAAATTACCCATTAAAAAAGTTGAAACTTGAAAGTAAAGGAAATATTTATCAAAAAAACACGCAATCAAAACTATAACTATAACAATGGTTTTATTATAAAGAGAAAAATCAGTTAATAGTACCTACCGGTTGAAATATTGGTTTTGGTCGAAAAAGGACGAAACTGGTTGAAATTGCCAAAACTGGTAAGCTGGGTTGGAATAACCAGCCTAAGTTTAGTTGCCTTTGTACGAAATTTGTAACCTTGTTCATGACCAGGGCCTTGCAATAATGCTTGTTGTCTGCAATCATGAACTGAGAATTGCTGGGCGTGGTTGATTTTGTCAATGGAAATTTTGCTAATAAGGTGGAGCAAAACATGCTCAAACTCCTCCCCATTGCTCCATTCGAATATTTCTGCCTTTATCAATCCCCTGTTTTGGCAAATCAAGTCCCAAACTGGGAAATTCTTCCTTGGCATTGCGTAGTCTCCATCTCTTAGCTTCACAATTGAACAGCAATCGCCAATCCCATCACCAAGGTAAATTATTGTTTTCTTCTCAATGTCATTTGCCATTGAAGCTTTGATGCTTTCAATCACCATACCCTGTAAATTTGAAACATCAAATTAGACTATTCTATTCTAATAATGAATTTGATTATGTCAAAATTTGAGGCTACGTTTTGAATAAGCGTTATGTTGCTGCATGTGTTGAAAATTGAAATGTATACCTTGCACATGTTTGGAGGGCAGGGATTGTGACATTTATGAGGAGATTTTGTGGAATCATAATGAGGGAAAATCCTCAGCCTTCCTTCTTCATTAACGAAACCTGGATTCGTGTGGATCTCTGAAAAGCATTCCTTTAGGCCATGGTGCTCCAATATTGTGTCGATGAAGAACATGTTTGCGTCGCTTACAATCCTCAAATCACATCTGGAAAAAGAATAATGCCATAATTATTGGTAACTTTTCTAGGTGAAAAGTGAAAACCCAGAAAGAATTGAAAAAACAGAGGAAATTATATATATACACCCTAAAGCATGAGCCGACTTAATGGCTTCGATGATTCGGGGATGAATGGGAGTCCTCTTCAGAACATCTACAATGTCCTGAATCTTTATTCCTTGTGAGTGAAGTTCTTTCATCATTCGATCCTGAAATAATTATTTTGTACGTTGAAAAATAATCATATATATCTAAGTAATTAAGAATCCCTAGCAAATTAAACAGAATGCAAAATGGGAAAAAGAAAAAGAATTAAAAGATTAAATACGTACCATGAGAGGGTTCCAAGCCATGGTAGGGAGGAGTTGATTAAACAACTCTGTAGCACCCAACTCGTCTAATACCCAGTTATCGCTATCGCAGTCGATAATTGTCTTGTCGAAATCGAAAATCACAACTATACCAGCCATTATCTCGAAGAAGAAGAACCAGAGAGAAAATAAAATGCAGACAAAAATAATGTTGATGTGGTGAAGTTTGAAGAGCTAGAAGGAATGAATTGAGATTTACGCTATTTTTTTGGGTTATAGAATTATGGAGGAAAGGACGTATTTATATAGGAAAGGTCACAGGTGTATATATATATAAGTAATTGAATATATGAACATCTGCGACTACTTTTGCAGAGTATATTTATTTATTTATGTAAGTAATGCCGTGATCAAACACTATCTGTTGGCTTTGACGCCACGAAAAGTTTCGTAAGGTCATAGGGTTTTTCCGTTTGCTATTTGACCCTTTGATATTTTGATGGTTGCAAGATCAAATAGCAACAGATGATTGAATATTGAAGAATATTCCAAGGGAATTTTTACCTTAAAAGAGGGGTATATAAAACAATAGCTTATAAAATTTTTAATTTACTCAATTTGTTTGAATAGTTTTTCCTGAAACTCTCAATTTTTCATATGAAAAATATTTCTCTTAAGATTTAAATCTAATATTGTAAGTTAAAATTTCAAAATTTCTATGACATACAGATCAAATAAAAATTATTCCAATTCTTATGAATCAATCTCTGTTTATGTAAATGCAAGTGCATACCATATTATAACAAAAGAATCATTTGAAACATGTACAAGGATATATATGAACTTTGTTTTTCTTTTTTCATTTTTCTTTTGTTTCTCTATAATTAAAAGTCAACATCAGGCTAATAGTACATGTGTCCAGCAATTTCACTATAGAACATTTGTTCAACTCCACCTATCCAAATTCTACCAATTTTACTAATTAATGTTCTCAGATGGTACAGGGTAGAGACAGGGGACAACAGGGCAATATCTAGAAATATCTAGAAGAAGATGGAAACCTTGTATATAGTATTACCAAGAGACAGGACAACACAAAATTACTTTGATTTTGTATTATTTTCAGTTTTCACTAGTTATATATGTTATTCAAAATTAAGCATGGTTCAGAGGATGGACATTGCAGTGTATTAAGAAATTAGATAGTATTAGTATACTTAGAAACTAATTCAATGTTAATGAACTCTATCATTGGGATAAAATATGTTATTTTTTATTAATAACAAAACCCACCAATCCAAAGCTGAAACACAACATAAACTTGGAGAAGTAAATTTGCTAAGCCTTGGCAAACAAAAATCTTAGAGCTACAATTAAACTAATTCTACTTCTAATGACGAACTGAAAGAGCCGGGGTGAAGGCTTCATGGGCAGCTCCTGGCAGTGTTTGTAATTTGCAATCAACTGAATACGGCTGAGAGCTGTTGATTTTCTCAATGGAAACCTTGCTAATGAGGCGAAGCAAAACCTGCTCAAACTCCTCGCCATTGCTCCATTCGTTAATTTCTGCCTTTATCAAGCTCCTCTTCTGGCAAATCAAGTCCCAAACTGGGAAATTCTTCCTTGGCATCAAGTAATCTTCATCTCCCAACTTCACAGCAGAGCAGTAGTCACCAATTCCGTCGCCAAGATAAATTATTGTTTTCTTCTCATCTTCTTTTGCCAGGGAAGCTTGGATGCTTTCAATAACCATACCCTGTCAAGTAGAAATTACATAGAATTAGATTGGAAGACATGTGATAACATAAAATAATTAAGCAGCATTATCTCTTAGATTGGATGATCTTAACAGCTAATCATACTTTGGATTCATAATTCATTACGTGTACATAATGAAATTTCCCCTGAATTCATGTGATTTGTCCATGATTCTAGTAAAGATCTTAATTTATTTTTATTTTTTTATAGATTCAATCACCAAATCAGAATTATTATAATAATGCAATGCATTATACCTTGCACATGTTTGGAGGGCAGGGATTATGGCATCCGTGCGGAGATTTGGTGAAATCATGGTGAGGGAAAATCCTCAGCCTTCCTTCTTCATCCACGAAACCCGGGTTCGTGTGGATCTCTGTAAAGCATTCCTTCAGGCCATGATGCTCCAATATTGTGTTGATGAAGAACGTGTTTGCGTCGCTTACAATCCTCAAATCACACCTGCAATAATAATATCATTATTATTTGTCACCAAATTTCAACTAGTATTTATTTTCTGGGGAAAAACCCATAAAGCAAAATCGAAAAACAGAGGAAAATGCATATAATATATAAAATTATACCCTAAAGCATGAGCCGACTTAATGGCTTCGATGATTCGTGGATGAATGGGAGTCCTCTTCAAAACGCCTACAATGTCTTCAATCTTTATTCCTTGGAAATAAAGTTCTTTCATCATCCGGTCCTGAAATATTTTGCAAGGTGAAAATTAATCATAAGTACGAAGCCCTAGAAAAAACATTAATGAAACATTGAAAAAAACAGAAAAGAAAGATTAATTACGTACCATAAGAGGGTTCCAAGCCATGGTAGGGAAGAGTTGATTAAACAACTCTGTAGCGCCCAACTCATCCAACACCCAGTTATCGCTATCACAGTCGATAATCGTCTTATCGAAATCGAAAATCACAACTATTCCAGCCATTCTATCTCGAAGAAGAAGAATAATCAGAGAAGAAAAATAATGTTGATGATGATCAACCTTGGAAGGGTTGGAAGGTATAATAAAACTTTAGGTTTACGCTATGTTTTGGGTTATAGAATTATGGAAGAGGAAGGAGGGTATTTATAGTATGAAGAATTGAAGATTGGTGTCTAATGTATATTATTATTGAAGATGAACGACTGTGATTTTTGCTGAGTATTTATTTATCTGTTGGCTTTCTTTATTACTCGGTGCCAGGAAAGTTCTCAATGCTAGGGGTTTTTGGTGTGCTATTGGCCGTTTGATGGTCTAATGGTTGAAAGATCAAATGGCTAAAAGCAACAGCCTGATTTTGTTTACTATTGTTAATAACCAACACTGCTTTTTATGCGGAAAACAGAGGGAATATTGAGAATATGCCAAGGGATTTGAATTTCCTTCAGAAAGTTGAACTTGTTCTGTATTTAATTACTCTTATGTCTAGCGTGGAAAACAATAGTCTAGAAAAGATTATTAGCTCGATTTGTTTGAATGGATCCTTTGAAAAGAAACCCTTCAATTTTTCCTATAGGTTCTTTATATGTATGTTCATAGTTAAATCATATAAAGGAAATGAAACCCTTCAATTTTTCCTACAGGTTCTTTATATGTATATGTTCATAGTTAAATCATATAAAGGAAATGAAACCCTTCAATTTTTCCTATAGGTTCTTTATATGTATATATTTTCATAATAAAATCATATAAAGGAAATAATTTTTACATGAAATGTGTTTAAATTAAGTTAACTTTTCAAAATTTTGTTTAATATACACATCACATGAAACTTTTTTCAAATTCTATATTATATATAGTTCACACCCTTTTGGTGTTGGCAACTAGACCTGACAATTCAGCACACGACATGACACGAAACGACATGACACGAGATACGTTTAGCCGTGTTCGTGTTTAACTTATCGTGTCTCGTGTCTGTAGCATATCGAACACAATTAATTAGGATTATTGTGTTTTGTGTCCTAATCGTGTCAAAAGACACGATTAGTACATTTAAAACACGGCTAACATGCTTAAGTAACCGGGTTTATATGATTACACGAATAACTGCTATACGACACGTGTTAGACACGTCTAATTAAAATCCTATAATAATCTATACCCAATTATTTGTGGATAATGGACTATTTTCCTATAATAATCCTATAGCTATTTTGCTATAGGATTGATATTCGTGGACAATTTACCTTTTTGCTTTGAAATTGGACATTTCCAGCTCTAATTATGTATCTTTTAGTTAATTGAAATATTTGAAGATTAAAAAACGTATTAAACATGTCGTGTCGTATTTATGTGTTAATAATCAACTCAACTTCAAATTATCATATGTGAGGATTCATACCAAATGCACTATTTGTCTTATCAATAGAATCCTCCCAAATCTGAAATATGCACATCCTAATCCCTAAGAGCTTTTCTCAACGTCCCATTTCTTCAAATTCAACATGACAAATTTTGACAAAATGAACCAATAATTGAACCTCACAAGAAAAGTATGGAGAGAACTGTAAATTAATCATGAACCTTGCTCTCATATTGATGAAATAAATAAATAAATAACAAGCTTTCATCACGCACAATGAATGATAATACTTATGATTCACAAGACATGATCAGATATGTATAATTTCCAGTTAATTCAATATTTTAGTTACCTTGGAATAATATATATTTCCTCCCAAATAAAATGCAAAGTCTAGAGGTTTATGTTCATTATGATTGGAGCATAGAAATCACAAATTCATTCACTAGTTATATATATGTTATTCATGATTAAGCATGGTTCGTCAGAACAGAGCATGGACATTGCAGTGTATTAAGAAATTGGATAGTATTGTGCCAATAGAAAAAAGAAATTAGATAGTATATTAGTATACTTGGAAACTAACTTAATGTTACGAACTCTATATACCTTCATTGGGATAAAATGAAATATGTTATTTTATTAATAACAAAAGAATTACAAAAATGTTACTGTTAATTGACTGACAAAACTAGCTAATTATACAAACAAAACCCACCAATCCAAAGCTGAAACACACATAAACTTGGAGAAGTAAATTTCTTGGCAAACAAAAAATCTTAGAGCTATAAATTTCTAGTACTTCTAATGACGAACAGAAAGGGCCGGGGCGGCGAAGGCTTCATGGGCAGCTCCTGCCGGCAGTGTTTGAAGTTTACAATCAACTGAATACGGCTGAGAGCTGTTGATTTTCTCAATGGAAACCTTGCTGATAAGGCGAAGCAAAACCTGCTCAAACTCCTCTCCATTGCTCCATTCGTTTATTTCTGCCTTTATCAAGCTTCTGTTCTGGGAAATCAAGTCCCAAACTGGGAAATTCTTCCTTGGCATCAAGTAATCTCCATCTCCCAATTTCACAGCAGAGCAGTAATCTCCAATTCCGTCGCCAAGGTAAATTATTGTTTTCTTCTCGTCTTCTTTTGCCAGGGAAGCCTGGATGCTTTCTATTACCATGCCCTGTCAAGTAGGAAATTACATGGTCAATTAGATTAGATGACATGTGATATGATAACATAAAATAATTAAGCAGCATTATCTCTGAGATTATCTTAACAGCTAATCATACTTTGGATTCATAATTCATTACGTGTACATAATGAAATTTCCCCTGAATTCATGTGATTTGTCCTGATTCTACTAAAGTAATTGGTTTAATTCTTTTTGTAGATTGAATCACCAAATTAATCAGATTATTTTAATAATGCAATGCATTAGATTATGTCAAAGTAAATTAATGCTGCGATCCATGTCCTTTTTTAGAAGGCAAGAGTTTTATAAAGTTTGGTCCATGTGCTAAACTGCATACCTTGCACATGTTTGGAGGGCAGGGATTATGGCATCCGTGAGCAGATTTGGTGAAATCATGGTGAGGGAAAATCCTCAGCCTTCCTTCTTCATCCACGAAGCCTGGGTTCGTGTGGATCTCTGTAAAGCATTCCTTCAGGCCATGATGCTCCAAGATTGTGTCGATGAAGAACGTGTTTGCGTCGCTTACAATCCTCAAATCACACCTGCAAAAATAATCCCATTATTATTTGTCACCAAAACTTCTAGTGGATGTCAAACTCCACTTTCCATATATTTTCTGGGAAAAACCCAAAAAGCAGAATCGAAAAACAGAGGAAAATATATATACCCTAAAGCATGAGCCGACTTAATGGCTTCGATGATTCGTGGATGAATAGGAGTCCTCTTCAAAACATCTACAATATCTTCAATCTTTATTCCTTGTGAATGAAGTTCTTTCATCATTCGGTCCTGAAATATTTTGCAGAGTTGATAAATAATCATAAGTACGAAGCCCTAGGAAAAACGTTAATGAAACGTTGAAAAAAACAGAAAAGAAAGATTAATTACGTACCATAAGAGGGTTCCAAGCCATGGTAGGGAGGAGTTGATTGAACAACTCTGTAGCGCCCAACTCGTTTAAAACCCAGTTATCGCTATCGCAGTCGATAATCGTCTTGTCGAAATCGAAAATCACAACTATTCCAGCCATTATCTCGAAGAAAAAGAAGAATCAGAGAAGAACTTAAATGCAGAAAAAAATATAATGTTGATGATCAACCTTCGAATGTATAAAACCTTAGGTTTAGGCTATGTTTTGGGTTATAGAATTATGGAAGAGGAGGGTATTTATAGTATTAAGATTGGTGTATATAATAATTGAAGATGAACGGCTATGATTTTTGCTGAGTATTTATTTCTATGTTGGCTTCCTTTATTACTCGGTGCCAGGAAAGTTCTCAATGCTAGGGGTTTTTGGTGTGCCATTGGCCCTTTAATGGCCTAATGGTTGAAAGATCAAATGGCTACAAATAATAGCCTGATTTTGTTTACTATTGTTAATAGCCAACACTGCTTCCCTGCTTTTTATGCGGAAAACAGAGGGAATATTGAGAATATGCCAAGGGATTTGAATTTCCTTAACAAAGTTGAACTTGTTCTGTTTTTAATTAATTACTCTTATGTCTAGCGTGGAAAACATTAGTCTAGAAAAGATTATTAGCTCGATTTGTTTGATTTGATCCTTTGAAACCCTTCAATTTTTCCCATAGGTTCTTTATATATGTGTTCATAAGTAAATCTTATAAAGGAAATAATTTTTACATGAAATGTGTTTAAACTAAGTTAAATTTTCAAAATTTTGCTTAATTTACACATCACATGAAACTTTATTGAGATTATTTATTATAGTTCAAATCCCCTTTGGGGTCCGGTAATAACACTAATTTAGAGTCGAGTCACATTAAATCTTGAATGCAAAAAAAAAATAATCTCAATACTTAAGTTTTAAATTCATAAAACTCGAACTCGAACTCGAGGTCTTATATAAAGATATCGAGCTCCCTCCAAGTAACACCGAACCTTAGGTTAGTGACTTTATTCTTATTCTTAAGAATCAATCTCAATACATCAAGATGTAAGTACATACCCTAAATATTCAAATAATATCCACCCAATGACAGAAATTCTCATCCTAACAAAAGAATCATTCGAATTTTGAGTCATGTGCAAAGGATATATTAACTTGCTTTCAATCTATTCTTCGTTTATGATGAAAAGTCAACATCATGCAATGCATGTGACCAGCAATCTCACTATATAGAATAGAACAATCCTTCAGCTCGATCTATCCAAAATTCCACCAAATTTAATAATTAATGTTATCAAAAGGATACAGGGCAGAGACAGGGGACAGCAGATTAATAACAAGAAGATGATGGGAACCTTCCTTGTAGTAATAATGCTAGAAACAGGACAACGCAAAATTACTTGATTATTCGAAAGCAGGGGAATTTGCAGATAGAGCCCTCCAGGAGCAGTTTTATGACTTTGAACCCTAAACACGTAGAAGAAGAAACGCAGTCTAGTCTTCCATGGTGGCCGGTAAAAAGTGGATTACCAGTTTTTATTTTTGGTATAGGAGTCGTTAGGGTTTTTAGTCATTGGGGCAGGTAAATACTTTGTAAATAATTAATGACCATTGACCCAAGTGTCTCCATGTTTGACACTATTTTGAATATATGTTGAATTCTTTTTTTTTTGGCCAGAAGAATATATGTTGAATTCAACACGGTGTGAAGCGATGACTCGTGCTGGAAAAACACGATGATTAATGGGAGCTGTTTGGAAGTTTTCTGCCATATTTTGATTCAATGATCAGCTAATTTTTATTTAAAATAACTTAATTTTGATTAACTTAATACGCTTTGGTTCCTCTGTAGTTTTTTTTTATTTTCTCCTTTTTTGCTTGAATCTGACCTTTTTGAAAAAAAAAAAAGTAGTTTAGAAGCAAGGGTGGCTATCCCATTTTCAAGGTCAGGGTAAACCGTCGATCCATTTTTGGGATTTACGGACCCATTGAACTTTCACCTGCGGACTTTTCGGAATTTACATATCGCCTATCAAATTAGAGACTGTGGCCAGCGGGATTCGAATCTAGGTGGATGCACGTAGAATCCGAACCTTAACCACTTGATGAGAAAAGAAAATAACCCTTCCATATTGAAATGTTAATTTTTCTCATCAAATAAGATGAATTTTATTAATGCATATAATTCATGCATGGATATATGTTGTAAAGCATAGGGGTAATTTAAGTCAAAGTTTTCATGTTAGTCATCTTTGACAGTAGTACTATTTTTCTTAATTAATGGAAAAGGAAAACTCATTAAATAAATATTCATTGGTGTTTGGTGACTAGGATCCAACATCATCATTCAACTAGGTGCATGTAAGTCAGGCTGGTAAGTGCTAAGGTCCCTTAATCTTCAAAACTAGGAATAGATTAACCATACATGGCTAGATTAGACAGCAAGCTAACTTATATTCTTGCATTTTTTTGGCCTAAATTCTTGCTTTTATATATTGCCAAAAAAATTCTTGCTTTTATTATTAGGAATAAACTATAAAGCAAGAAGGAAGTTGCAAGAAGGTGAGCATATATATATAGCTTGATTTGAATCTTAAAGTGATGGACAAAAATTAGGAATAATCTTTTCTCTAGAACTTTGGTTACACTTGGTTTTATATGATTAGCCCATGAGGGGCATAGACACTCATTTATAGAGTTACATCATATATCTCTTTAACAAAACTGATTGATTAATTAATTTGGTAAGATTTCATATCAATTTTCTTTTAGGAAAATTTCATTTTTACAATTATTTCAAACACACTTCTCACTAAATAGGAGAAAAAAGAAAAGGGTATTGGATGTGAGTAATTGGCAGCATTTGCCTAAAGCAATTGCTTTACTGAGGAACTGGCAATGCTTGGGGCAAGGCTTCATGGGCAGATGCTGAAATGATTTGAAGTTTGCAGTCAACAGAGATCAACTGAGCATTGTTGAGAGAAATCATGTTGATTATTTGTAGCAAAACTCTTTCAAGGTCTTCCCCATCAGTCCATTCATGAATCTCAGCCTTAATGAGCATTGGGTTCCTGCAAATTAAGTCCCAAACTGGAAAATTCTTCCTTGGCATCATGATATCTGCCTCTCCAAGCTTTAGACTTGGACAGTAATCCCCACTTCCATCTCCAAGGTAGATTATTCTCTTCTTCCCCTCTAATGAGGCTTGGATCCTTTCAATAATCATCCCCTGTTTGCACAAAATTGAAATCAAAATTTGCTGAAATCATATATAAATTTACAGTAACTTGTAAATATATACTTTAAGAAATTTGTTGACCCATGTCAAGATCATGGGGTATATATACTTATGGCCTTATGTAAATCATTATTTTATCATAAGATTAGGTGGGGTCAACAAAAAATATTAAAATATAAAGAGTTCCAAGCTAGTTGGATGAAATTGAATATGTACATGTGGAATAGCATCAACAATTTGTCAGAATTTTCATTTTCTAGAACTTCTAGTCCCCAAAAACCCTATTTCATAAAATAACCAGTTGTGTGAAAAATCTAGTTCTTTCTACAAAACTAAATTTAGTATCTTGATATGGTAGAAAAATTTAATAATTGATTAAACTACCTTGCACATATTTGGAGGGCAGAGGTTGCAGCCATGGGAACACTTGTTGAAATCATGGTAAGGGAAAATCCTCAACCTTCCTTCTCCATCAACATAGCCAGGATTGGTGTTGATTTCTGAGAAATATTCCCTTAATCCAAGATGCTCCAAAATTGTCTCAATGAAGAACAAGTTTGCATCACTTACAATCCTGAGTTCACACCTGAAAAAAAAAAACACAAAAATTCCACTGTAAACAAATATATTTCATATAGTAAACAGAAATCATTAATAAGTGAAGCATGGAAAGAAAAAGAAAAATACCCTAAAGCATGAGCTTCTTTAATGGCTGGGACAACTCTAGGATGAATAGGAATCCGTTTCAGAACCTCAGCAATGTCATCAATGGTTTTTCCTTGTGCATGAATCTCCTTCATCATCCTGTCCTGTAAATTTTAATACCAGAAAATACATTTAAACACTGAGTTGTAATAATTTCACAGCAAAAAAAAAAAAAGAGCAGAGTTTATAATGGCTTACCATGAGAGAATTCCAGGGCATGGTAGGAAGAAGCTGGTTGAACAAATCGGTGAAACCCAACTCATCAACAACCCAGTTATCACTATCAACGTCGATGATAGTTTTGTCGAAATCGAAAACACAAACGATTCCATCAGCCATCTCTTAATAAGAAGGAAAAAAAATGCTAAAACAGGAAGAAACAGGGGAAAATATGCTAAAACGCTAGAACTCTCTTTGAATGTTGTTTTCTTGGTGCAGAGTCACGTAACAGGGGAGGGGGTATTTATATATGGGAGAAATATGTTATGTGCATGTGAAGAATAATGACTAAACAGTTATAAACAATGGATTTTATTGATGCCAAAGGAATATTACATGAAAAAGTTTGTTTATGGTTAAGTTGGGAAGCATGCCATATAAGAATCCTTTATATTTCCTGTAAGCTTCCTTTCAAATCATTTTTTTTATAATCTCGTCCCAATTCTTTGAAAGCAATACTAGCCGTTGGATTCAATGACTTTGTTTTGACCATGGGGTCAATCTGATTTGGTCAGCTGATCAGAAGGTAAAAAAAATGCTCAAAGGAGTTTGAGACGTGGTTAAATTAAGAATTTGTGGGTAAATTGAATTTGATAAAGAGGTTAGGTTTAAGGTTTATCAGAAGTGAAAGAATGGTGGGAGTGGGAGGGAGGAATAAGGGAATATTCTAGGGGAACTAAATTCACTTGGCCACCTTAGAAACGCATAATTTGCTACAAACAGAGAGAATATTCTGGGTATGGTTCAGTCGGTTGGATTCTTGCGTTTTACTTTATGTGGCTGCTAAGGCTTTGAAATTGAGGTTTCCTAGCCTACCATGCTTCCTGGTTTAAATTAATTTTGGAACGAAACTTGCCCCCACAAAACATAATTTTCATGAAATTAATTCACCCTTTTGTTTTTGGGTTCTTATTTCAATATTGACATTGATGCTAAACGCTAATAAGAGAACAAAAATCTAGCTATCCCATTTTTTCTGTGTTTAGGAAGATGAATTGGTGATTTTTGTAATTTTTCTTGCCATGTTAATATTTTCATTTAGAACTATATTTTAGGCTTTAATGAAATTCCCTATGCTGATAACACTAGTATGTCTGTCGATTTAGAATATTGAACTCTTAATTTCAATTATCAAGATTTAAGCTCTAATAACTTTGATCATACGACAAAAATAACTTTTACTATAATGAAAACATGTAAAATGTATGTTTCTACACTTTTCTTGATAGAAGGAAAAGAAAAATGGAAAGTTTGATGTAGACCTATTCAAAGTTGAGTATATAGCTAGTATTTTTAAAAAATGAAGATTTATCATGTGACCTATGTTAGAACATATTTAAATTTAGGACCATATAAGAAAACAGGGATTTGGCTACATTTCATAGACATGTCTTACCTTCAACTCTTGTTGGATTTCAACATTGTTGTTTTGTGGTCAATTGTTTTTTAAGTAGTCACAATATATATCCTGTTTTTTGCTTTGATGGTTTCTAGTCATCCTAAATTTTGAACAAGTTGCTAAGTGACAATCTATAGATCCACTCTCATTAACAAACAGGGAAGTAAACTTTTTTTCTTTTAATTAATGATTGCATCATGGATGACACATTATCATCCCTAATCATCATCTTGATCAAATCCATTGTGGAAGCTAGCTATGTTCACTCTTTTGAACTGGAATATAGATCAACATTCTTAATTAAGTATACTATTTTTTGCTTGATCCCTTGTCCTTGGGGAACTATATATATATATATATATAGTCACTCTCTTTGTCACACCTTAATATAAAGAACTGTAATAAATAATTGAATACAAAACAAAGTTAGGTTGCATAATAAAAGAGTTTTGTTACACAGCCCGAAAAATTGATCCGAAATTTGGTCATTCATGACGTGTTCTTACACAGTTGGTCCAGCAGATTGATCCCATCACTACTTGAGTGGAGTTTTGCTACAGAACATGGGATGACTAGTCATGACACGTCATGCTCATGGGGGACAAAATTCGGGTCAATTTTTCGGACTGTGTGGAATTAAAAGTATATATTTTGAGGATAATTCATATTCTGAAGTTTAGAAGGGAAAACTATTCCATTCTAATGCCAAAACATGTCGCCAATCTTTTTGGAAATTCGTATCGGACTTATAGATTGCTTATTCTATGATTCAGCAAATTGAAGGTGATTTTGATTTAATTACTTGTAAAACTAAAATCACAATTCAATTTCAATAACCATAATAAAGTTTCCGTTATAGAACAAAAATTAACGACTGGGAAACTAGTCGTTATAATCTTTTCTAGCAAAGGAAACAAAAATGGTGTGACCTAACAAGAAAAGAAGAGGGCAATATATTTAAGCAACGGAGTTTATCATTTATTAGATGAGAAACAAACAGACTTTTTCATTTGCCTTTTGTCTGTTGGTTGGTTTCCAGGATACGTGGCGAACTGCCGTGGACTTATTTGGCAGCAAAAGTTTACAAAATTTGATTTGATTTTGAAGCCAAAAACCAGGACCAGATAGATGCTTATAACGTGCCATAACGACAATCAAAGTTACATAACATCAACAGCTCATCCTTAATTCACGAGAATTTTTGTTCTTCAAATTTTACTTTCCTTTTATATATGTTCCATTTTTTGTGGTTCTAGCTAAACTTTGGGACTCCCTTTTCTTATTTTCTCTTTTCCAGAAAAAGTTGCAGAGGCCTTTCCCACATTGAAGGGAAAAATCAAGAAAGATATGAATTTATATATATATGATTGATGATTTTGTTAGGATTCGACCGATATTGGCTTTTTTGTTTGCTTGTATAAATATAACACTATCTAGATTTTGCAGGATTTGTTGTATAATTTGTCACACAAAAAATGTCTTGCCGATCGGTCACAAATTCAAAAAAAAAAAAAGGAAAAAGATTTACACGATAAGTTCTAAATCATTATCATATTAATATAAAGATTAATTGACAACTTTGAATATTTGGCCGAATGAAATTTATATCTCCCATATATACATATGATGATTGATGATGTAAAAATAACCAACAAGGGGTTGGATGAAGTGGTAACCGGCTTGATGATGCAAAAATAACCAACAAGGGATTGTTCCTGACCTTAAGCAGGTCTCAGATTCGAGACCTTGTGTACGCAGCCCCCGTTGTTGGGAGACTCACCCACCATAACCAGGTGCACGATGTGGGTCGGATCCGGATTAGTTAGTAAGGACAAAGCCCTAGATACCGGATGAGATAAAAAAAAGATGATGCAAAAATAATTTAATACTATCAAAGTTGTAACGTTTCAACCATTCCTCTAATCCTCTCCGTTTAACAAATCTTCCCTATATATGCCCAAAATATTTTGTTTGATCACACCTTAATATTCTGATGTTAGGAGGAGTAAAAGGGAGGCAATGGCCTTGGTCATAATTTAAGAAAAAAAAAACAATTATCAATTGAAGAGGATATATTTTATAAGAACAATATCATAGTTGCTTGGTGACAATATTAAATTTTATTTTTTTTGACATGTAACCCGGCCATATTCCCAACATTTAGGCAATTTTGTCAAATCCATTAATTTTAAGATATGATTAATTAGCTTAGGTAGCTGAGGTCATGTTCCAAAGAGCCAGGTTCATGGACCCAATATGAAAACTGGTTCCAGCTACTCTACACGTAAATGTTTCTAAGATATGGTTTAATTATTATTAATATTAATATCATTTTCTTCTTTAGTGGACATGGGCGATGGAAGTGACATCTACATGTAATCTCGTCATTCTCCAATCGAAAAACTTAATCAAAACGTAGGAAGCTAGCTAGAGGATTATTTATTTAATCTGATTTATTGTATCAATTCACATGCAAATTGCCGTCCCAAAGGGACACCCCAGTGGTTAAGATCTTAGGATTTCTTCTAGGAGATCTCGGGTTTGAAACCTGGGATGGACGAGGTGAGATTATGGGAAAGGAGAGGACTACCTCTTTATTGTGTAGTCCATTTCAATATAATATTCATGAGTCAAAAAAAAAAAACCATGCAAATTGTCCAAATTTTAAAAGCCAAAACGGCTCAAATTGTCCGCCTACAAACTTTTCTCCTCAATCTTCATTGAAGTCAGAACTCCATTAGCACAGTACTTGGTTGCCTACACTCAATTACCTCCAACATTGGGCCCAAAAGCAATTTCTGAAAAACTTGGTTAATTTAAATAGTTTGGTTCACATGGAATCTCTCCAAAGTTCAATGGCAGACAGAATGAATGGAGGCTTACTCTGCATGTCTCCTAAAAAAAAAAAAAAAACCCCTAGTGTTTTCTCTGGCTAGGTGTCATATTTTTACATGTATAGATTTAATGTTCTCATGTGCCTGAGAAATTTGAATTCTATTGTTAAAGAATTCTTAAAAATGTTTTTCACAAATCACAAGCATAACATTAAGATTGAAGAAAATACGAAAACAACATTCACAGACCAAAATCACAGTCTAATTTACAATTCTAGTTTCATCCCTTTAGGAAAATATAAAATATCAGATCAGTATTCCCACTTCTTCAATTCCATACCATCAGGAGGACTTCCTTCCACCTTCTTTGCACCAACTTCTTTCCAGTTTGTTGATAGCACTGTCCCATTTGACTCCACCTACAATATAACACCACAATATTAGGATGCATACAACATATGTACTACTAAGGTCACTATGTTAGCCATTTACTTAGATTCTGCATATTGGGGAATAATATTTCTTACAAAAGATTTTGTTATGGCCCTTCTTGTGTCCTCATCAGCATCCTGGTAAATATCCCGGAAAAATTTATTCAAAGCTGCATCACCATCCAACTTTTCATCTTTCTCCTGAAAACCAGCCAGCAAAACATCAATTCATATGTTAGTGATAATTCTATCCCACAACTTCCGAGCTGTGTAAGTAGTGCCCAAGACACAAATAAAATAAATGAAAAATAGGCTTGATATGCAACGTACCTCCTTCTTTACTTGAGCTTCAAGTTTATCCCAATCAACTCTTTTTGGTTTGGAAGATGGATATACTGGCCTTTCTGCAGAAACTACATATACAAGAATGTTGAAAGGAATCAATACTTGCCAAATAATTAGAAAAACAATTCAACCTTCAAGAAGCACCGTTACTAAAGATGACATTCTAAAGAGATCAACTTACCAGAAGGTAGATTAACCCTTTGTGGAACAGCAACCTCACTGGTGAATTCAAGAGATGTCCACTGAATCGGTTCAGCTTTTGCCAGTCGAATCTCAATTTTGGTTGACATAACCTCATATCTGCACTTGTCAGGAATTATCTGTTCAAAATACAGTCATCATACACCACAAAGATAAAATTAGCTCACAAAAAAAAATTGTTACTGCTGAACCAAAAAGCAATTCACCCTTCAATATAACATTTCCACTAATTTCCAGTTCTTTTTTTGTGACTAATTTCCAGTTTAAAGTACAATGTACTGCGCTTGACCTCTGCCATAAAAAACGCCAATCTGATCTATTATACTAATCTTACAAACCAGAATCTTAATTAAAAAAGTTCATGTAATACCTTCCCGAATAAACGAGGTTGAAAATTATATGGATCTTTACCAGGAGCATCAATGGCAACACTTAGCTGCATAGGAACAAAGACAAATTGCAACACTTCAGCCCATTTAATAGTAACAAACTAAGCATAATCATAGAACAGATAGACAGAGACGCATTGAGAGGCAAACTGAATACCGACAAATTAATAGGCAACTTACAATTTGTTCACCATAATCTACTGAAACACATTCTCGGGGTATTCCCTTAGCAAATATTGTTACAACGACTTCCTCCGGTTTCTGGTAAAACTCATGCCTATACAAATATTGTTAACCAAATTAAGTACAAATCAGTAATCATGTATAGTGCTGACATCACAAACAGAATGCATTGGCACAAACCTGTAAATTGGTTTGGGTGGTGCCGCTACAGGAACTGATTCGGGCTCAACTTCATTTGCAGGCTCAACATTTGTTGTCACCTCTTCCACTGTCTGCTTGGGTAATTCACCAGTTTCCTCTAAACAAAGGCATAAACTCAATAGTAAGATTAGGAAGGTCATTAAGATAATATAGAACTCCTTTTACACATAGAGTTTGTAGATAAATCTATTTCTTAAAGGCTTACCTGCTATACGCTCTTCGCATTCTTTGATCAATTTTGAGAATCTTGACTCTCCAGGTGCCAAAAGAGTGCCAGTCTCTAAAGCTGCCTTAGCAGTTTGATACTCCTCAAGCTTCATGCACGCAGTACTGCATACATACATTAATATTAACATATTATTATAAAGGCTTTCGGCATCAGAAACAAAAATAACTTTGGGAGAAGTGTGAATCATGAACTAATCTATTTTATCAATTTTCAAAACTAATAATCCACATCATAATTCAAGGATTCTTTTCAGTTAAATTATATTATATGAATTCAGGAAAAAACAATGGATTCTAGTGCAGATCATGTAGGGTACGAAGTAAAGAATAATTTAAAGTATATAAGGCATTGGACCAGAACAAAAAGTAGGGCATAGGAAAAATCTACTCACGCTTTACGCAAGTAAGCTTTGGACATGGAAGGCTCCAACTCAATTGCTTTGTTTGCATCCGCCACAGCCTCTGCGCCCAAATAAAAAAAAACACAAAAAAATAACAATTAATTAGCAATTAATCTATAGAAAAAAGTGTAACAGTGATATATAAAAGAAAAATAGCACGGGAAAATAGGGGAAATACCAGGAAGATTGTTGAGTTTAATGTTGGCTTGAGCGCGGTCAGCGTAGAGTTCGGCTTTATTAGGGTTTAGTTCGATCGCCTGCGAGTAGAGCTCGAGAGCTAGCTCAAAGTGGTCATCAATGAAAGCCTCTTTGGCTTTAATCTCCAGATCAGACGCCATTGCAAGAGGGGCGAAGCAAGACGAGAGAAGGAGAACAAGGAGAAAATAGAAGGGTCTAGAATAAGAAAAGAGGGGAATTAAAGGAGAGATTGTGAATTTTCAGAAAACTGAAGGGTTAACTCTCAACAAATAGGCTAGATTAGAATTAAATTGAATTGGAGCAAGGATAATTAGGGTTGAATAGACCTCTGAATAAAAAGACACTTAAAGTTTCCTGGCTAACAGCCCTTAAATACTAAACACTTTACTTGAAATCCTAATTCTGGTAGGAAAAGTAAAACCTAATTCTTTTAGGAAAAACCCATAAATGTTCAAATCCTAAAGGCTTAAGGCTAAAATAAAAGACTCCTAAATAAATAAGTAAAAACAGAAATAATTAAACTAAATTATTATGCACTGCATCAAAAACTGTGGGAGAATACGAATTGTCTTCGAGGGGAAACTGCTACTATTAAAAAGAGATTAAACTAGATTCACCGCCCCCGCTCTGCTGTGGGAATCACCTGTTATCAAGGTATACATTAGTAGATTATATGCAGATTATTTAGCCCACAGAAGTGATTCATGAATTCTTAATGGTCAGAAAATGCAAGAAAGTATCAACTAAAGTACTAACTATCATTTGATGAAATATGCAAGAAAATGGAAGAAAATTTACAACAAATAGGCAAAACAGCAACTAAAGTATTAAACTATCATTTAATGAAATATGCCAATAAGCAAAACACCTTAGAAAGTATCAACTAAAGTACTAACTAATGTACTAAACTAGTAAACTATCAACTAAAGTACTAAACAACAACTAAGACTAACAGCATTCGCATATTAGCAATTAACAGCCTAAACTTAAACTACTTCAAGGAAAACACAAAAGCACATAGGCAAAAATATTTCAGACAAAACAGCAAGTAATTCAACACAATGAACACAACCAAAACTAACACCAACTAACAGCCCCGAAAACAGCAACTAACAGCAACAAAAACATTTTAGGTGCTTCTTGTTCTTGTTCATTAACCCTAAACTCCACTTATGCTAACTGCTAAGACTTCAGTTTACCACCCTAACTATGAGTTAAGACAGTATTAAAACATTTTTTTTTTTTCAACAAGACAGTATCATAACTAACAGTCAGCAACAAATTCAATATTATTGAATCATGATTAACTAACAGCAAAAAATTCAATTCAGAATAAAAGAGGAATCAATTACATCATTGAATCAATGATGGTGCCAAACACAAATTCAGCCATTAATAAGGTAATTCAACACTATAACAGCATATTTTGAATGCAAGAAAACTATAATGGGGCATCAAAGGCAAGCTGAACACATTGCTAAAGTGTCATTACACTGGCAGTCAGAAAACAATAGAAACAGACAGACTGCTAAGTGCCCTGGCCAGTTCAGTTCTTAAACTAAGAACTTATGAAAGAACCAACTATGAACTATGAACTATGAACTATGAACTAAGAATTAGCAACTATGAACTAACAGCACCCTAAACTAACATTTAGCAATACAACCTAACCTGATTAAACTAATTAACTAAAGCAAACTAACACAACCTAACCTAATTAAACTAACAGCAAGGAGTTTAGCAAACTAACAGCAATTTAGCAACACTAAACAAAACTAACAACAATCCGATTTTTCAAGAACTAAACTAACCGCATATTAGCAACTATATGAACTAACAGTAACAGCATACCAAAAAAACATTAAATTAAAGGAAATTGGGAATTACCTTAATTCCCGTTAGGGTTTTCCATTGGGGATTGGGATTTGCAAAATTGGCCCCCCAAAGAAGGATTTCAATCCGTGGTGATGAGGGAATGGCAAATGGGTAGAGAATATCGGAAAAGAAAATTGAAAATTCTGAAAGAAAAAACGATTTAGGGGTTTAGGATGTCGGACAAGTTCTAAGTAACTACATCTTAAGATTAAGAAGCCCAACAACTAAGGACTAGTAATAGTATTACGGTATTGGCCCATCAGCTATATGGCCAATGGAAAAATTATGAATTGGGCCAAAAACATGGCCTAGCCGGAGTGGAGTTTTGCATAAGATTTAGATAAGATGAGCAGATTTAGACTTTTAGTGGTGAAGTTAGCGTGTTAGACTGGTAATGACAACAGGGTAATCCATTCCTGGCTATAAATTTGTCTGGCTTTTACTTTTTTATAATATCACATCACTGTCAGATATAAAAAAAAAAGACATGACACTGAATCTGCAACTTGATGTTTTGTGTAATAATGATCAAGAAAATGAATCCAGGGACCATATTTTCTTTTCCCAAAGACCATTTGGAGCAAGAAAATGAATCGAGGGACCATATTTGAAATTTGATACTCTCTATTTTCTTTTCCCAAACCAAAGACCATTTGGAGCAAGGTGGTGGCATGTGGGCTTATTAGTCAGCTAGAGATTGGGACTTTGAGTTCAGATGGAGAGGAATGGCGGCAGTCGGCAGAGATTATATATCAGCATATCACACATCACAGTCTGCAGAAGCAATCTTTGAGCTTATCAGAATTAGATTCCAAGCTTTGGAAAGAGTAGCTAATAATAATCTTGGGAATTACAAATTGTTTTGCAGTTGGGAATTACTACTGATTACTCTGACAGGTGACATGTAGTAGTCTTTGGACTTTGTAGCAAGCTTCTTATTTCCTTGCTTCTTGGATACTAAAGCTTTATTTATCAAAAATAAAAAAGGAAAAAGAAAAGAAAAGAATGTATATATAAACCCTCTGCGTGTTTGAAGTTGTTTTATAGGAGTATATAGGTTATTTCAAGTAGAAATTCTGAAGCTCTTTAAAGTTTAGGAATGGCTCATCAACATGGGCACCATTTCTTTAAGATAGTTCTTGAAAAAGCCATCCAGGAAGGCAAACTTGTAAGTCTCTTACTCTGTCTCCTATAGTTCATTCATTCTTCAAGTTTTTATCTGGTAATTGGTATATACCGTATGAAAATGAAGTAATGGGAGAGTAAATGCAAATGTTCCAATGGCATTAATTTCTCATTTAATAAATGGAAACAAATATTATTCCCATGTCTTCCATATGTTGCATCATTCATTTTGCCTTTCTTATTCTCTTCTTTATAGCTCTTTCATGGTTGATAATTTGCTTTGTTCTTTTCATGTCCTTTGACTAATTCCATAAATATAAACTTCCATGATTAATTTGATTTTTCCTTCCATGGTTACTCTAAAAAATCAGATGCAGAGTAGGCAAAAACACAAAGTCTAATTAATATGGTTTTACAGCTTAATTTGAGGGTTTTCATTTTTGTTAACAGAAAATTCCTTCTGAGTTTGCAAGAGAGTATAGGAATGCCCTGTCAAGCCCTGTATTCTTGAAAGTCCCAACTGGTGCAGAGTGGGAACTAGAGCTTACTAAACGTGATGGCAAAATTTGGCTGGAAAAAGGATGGGACAATTTCGCCCGCCATTACTCTCTGAAGCACCGATATTTCTTAGTCTTCAGACTTGAACAAAATTCCCATTTCCATGTTCTCATATTTGATAAAACTGCTTCAGAGATCAAATATCCGAACCCCAATCAAAATGATCAGGGTATTCAGCAACAACAAGATCAGGCGGTCAGGATTGAAGAATCTGAAGAGGAGAACTCTATAGAGATAAAGTGAAATTTCTCCATCTGTCAGACGAGAGAAACCACAATTGCAAAGTGGTAGGAGGAAGAGAGCAAATCCTGGTTACCAAAACCCTAAATCTGCACTTGTGGTGAATTCGACTACGTCCGATGATTGAATTCTTCTGAAAATGCAAAAGTTCTTAAAAGGGCTGGTTTCAAATCCAACAATAACTCGTCATGCAACAGACGCATATCAAACGCCACTTGGTAAGTTAATATTGGAATTCATTCGATGGTTTAATTAAAAAACTTTTATTTATCTTTCTGTGTTGTAATTTTGTTTTAATCATGTCTCAGGGTTTTCCCGCAGACTTTGCAAGGAATAATTTGAAGAAACGTCGTGGTGATGTAATTCTGGGAAAACTTGGTCTGCTCCCTGCTACTCTAATGGCCAAGGATATGTGAAACTCAAATGGGTTACTAATTTTGTACAAGATAACAAGTTGAAAGTTGGTGATATTTGTGCTTTTGAGTTGAATGATCGCATCGAATTATCATTCCAAGTCTTCATAGACAGAGTTCATCAGAAGGCAGATGTTTCCTCAAACATGCATTTGTTAGTAATTTTTTTGATTCCTCATCCTCAGCCAATTTTGCTCACACAACGTATATTAATTTTTGAAACAGTCATTTTTTTTTTCATTTATATTTGAACTCTGAATTATCAATTTATCACACTATTTGTTGTCAAGCAGAGCATACCAGAAGAATTTTAACCCTTTGTCGGAATGGGAAGTCATGGCCAGCGGAGTTCCATCAACAAAGCATTGCAAAATCGAATCCAAGAATCAGTCATGGTTGGAGGAAATTTGTGCAGGATAATAATCTACAAGTTGGTGATATTTGTGTCTTAGAGATGAGGAATGAAAACTCTAAAATCTCCTTCAATGTAATCGTTTCTAAATTTTAACCAAGCTGCTAATATTGCAGATGCAAAAGGGTTGCCACCCATCACAAGGTGTATAAAGTCCACTATTATGAATCTAATTATTATCCTTTTGGTTCATATTTTAGTGAACGCCTGCTTAGTGTTTTTTTTCTTCTTTTAATCATTCATTCGCCTGAAAACTAGCTTAAGAAGTTTTTGGATCATTGGAGCTAATTACAAAACTGGAATGACTAGCTACCCACTCGCCTACATAAAAAAATGAAAAAAAATATGAAAACGTTTGAAGGGTAAAAATAAAAAGCCCAAAAGAAGAAAAATGGATCAAGGCCCAAAAAATTATGTCTCTGGGTCTTATTTCACGTTGAAAATTGTTGAGCTGATTTCATGAGTAATGGAGCTGTCAAAATGAATGGTTATTTTTTTTTTATACAAAAATGAATGGTTTGATAGACGGAGAATAAAAGGCTGAAAGCCTAACATCACTTGGAGTTCGTAGTAGGAAGATTTTTCTCCATTAATTAATGACTAATTTCATCAAATTGGTCCCTAATGTCGGTGAAAAATGCTCAAATAAGGGGCTAACTTTCTAATTTGGTTAATTAAGTCACTAACGTTGCCAAATCGGTTCAAATCAATTGGTGTCAAACTGACAGGTTGATAAATCCGAAAACATTGGGGACTTAACTCTTTTTTTTTAAAGTTAAAGGATATTAAAGGATAAGCAAGTTACAACCAAGCAATCAAGTCTGAAGTTCTTGAGACACCAAGCTTGGCTAGAGAATCTGCAAAAAAGTTTGTCTCCCTAAATGCATAAAAAAAAAGAAACATTGCCGACAATCTCTAAGAGGTTTGTTAGGCCTATTGAAAAGTTTACTATACTTCCAAGACCTACTTTCAGGGACAGTAATCTAGGTGATAACATTCTTAGAGTCATTGGGGACTTAACTCTAGGGACTGATTTGAGCCGATTTTGCAACGTTAGACACTTCATTAACCAAATTAGAAGGTAATTAGACCCTTATTTGAACATTTTCGTAAACATTAGAGACCAATTTGAACAATTAGTCTTAACTAATTGCTTGTTTTATTTTAATTTTAAGAATTTAGTTAAGTCCAAAAACTTAAAAAAAAAAGAAAAGAATGGACAGAGAGGACGAAGAATTCAAGTTTGAAGTTAACTTGTAGGGCAGCCATGGATTAACTCTTCAAATAGCTCGTACTTTCAAATCTGAAAATCCAACTTTTGTGGTTAAGTTAGTACCATCATCTGTTCAAAATATGCATTGGTTAGTAATTTATTTGATTCCTCATCCTCAACCAATTTTGCTCACACAACAACATTAATTAATTTTTGAAACAATCCTTTTTTCATTTATTAAATTCTGAACCACACCTTTAGTTCTCAAGTAGAGCATACCAGAAGAATTTGCTAGGGAAAATTTCCCAAAGACCGTCACACATGCTGCTTTAACTCTTTGTCGGAATGGGAAGTCATAGTCAGCGGAGTTCCATCAACAAAGGATTGCAAAGTTGACGTAGCATATAAGCGAGAATAAAGAAACCCCAGTATACACTTGAGTGAAACTGAATTCAAATCCAATGAAAAATTCCAAAGTTTAGACAAATGGACAATGTAACATAAAATTAGGGTTTACAAAGTTTTTATACCCTAGGGAATATGGAAAACACGAAATAGGCTCTAGCTCGCTAGCGGCCAAGGACAGAAACTTCTCCCCTCGCCAAACAAGGTCTGCCAATGCACGAATCTGTCCAAAAGTGACACCGGAGCAACAAAGTGAAGCTTTTCCATCTATACTCTTTGTAATTCATTTAGAAAATCAATAATCTTTGTATTTTCTTTTCCTTCTATACCCCTAATTAATGGGAAGTTAGGGAGAGATGAGATAAATTTAATTAATGAAAAATTGGTGTTTAGGTTATTTCAAGTTTTTTTTACTAGATTTAAGATGAATTGATTATTGTTTTAATATGTGTGTTATTCCAAATGTTTCATTTAAGTATTTTGAACCGATGGAGTATTTTATATTGGAAGGTGACATATAAAATGACAAAGTGAACTTAACGGGTGCCCATTAGCTATTCCCTTATTAATTAGCTTCATTTACTTCCCACTTCCTACAACATACGGAAAAAATAAATAAAAATTAGGCTCCATTTGGTTCATTTAACAAATTTCCCAAAAAATAATTTTTTTTTTATTTTCCAATATTTGGTTGGTAGAAAATGATCAGATTAAAGAAAAACTACTTGTTGGTCAAAGGAAAAATAGCCAATTACACGGGAAATTGTCTTCCGCTTCCCCGAGTTAAAGCACTCTAAACAACCTGCTGCCTCCACACCCTTTAACCTTTTTTCAACCAATCATGTCTTCTTAAACCTTTTCTTTCACACTGGTACGCCACCCCTTCCTTCTCCGGCAAAGCCATCACTTGTTTTCATTCCATCCTCCAATGGTTCCTTTTTCCTTTCGTTTGTTTTGTGAAGCACCAGAAAAAATTGAAATCAACAATCTAACTCATAATCAAAGCTTGAAATCTACCACGTTCTAATTCTCATCCCAATTTGTCTACTAGTTTAATTTTTAAACAATGTTTTCATAAACCCATCTCCAATTGACACGGCCGCAACAAGAAAAACTGAAAATAGAGAAGAAAGAAGGAACCTCCTAATCAAGCCCTCAAGCATATAACGGTGGTGGGGATGCTGTTCTTGAGTGTTTTTGAGCATTTTTTTTCTCATAAATCTCTCTTATTTTAT